>JAAVUD010000205.1:0-157150 GCA_014898915.1 Fusarium chlamydosporum | reverse complement strand
ATATTATATTAAAATTTTATTTTTTTATAAGGTTAATTAATACTTTAAGCTTTTTTTATATTTAGTAGATTATATTAGTAATAGGAGGGAGGTCCTTAATTGTTTCTATAATGTTAACTATATCTTCTCGACATCTAATGTCACAAGCTAAAGCTCTGATAGTTACATCCGAGTCTTTATACTGTTCCAGAACCTTCTTTACGTTAGGACGAGTGGAACCACTCCGGCCTAGTAAGATGTAATGGGGTTCGAACCAGTGACCCTCGGTAGAACCTCGGTTAGTGATAGCCCCTTATTCCTGGGGTCTTCGCGAGGAATTCGCGCACATAAGATTGAAGGCTAAGCTTCAGTCTTGTTACACAGAGGAGGCTATTATCAATCTACCTAGCTATTTAATGAGACTATTACATAAGATAACATTGCGAGCTCCGTTCTCAACCATCCAAGGGTCCAAACGCAGCATCCTCAGCGCCAGCAGAGCGGAGGTATTGTCCAGAAACCTCTTTCCCCAATTACCGAGCCCATTCTTGATAGGGGAGGAAGCAATCAGGATGATGACCTAGCGTATTCTCAATCTCGTAGAAGGGCTCATAACCGTGCTGCGTATGTCTGCCATGATCTTTCGACAACCATTCATAATCAGGACCCCTGGCCCTAGAGTGGCGAGTCAACCCTTAAAATCATTTTGTTGTAATATTAGGCTTTCTAAAACATATCTCATTCAGTCAACGCGCCTTCCGAGAGCGAAAAGAAAAGTATGTCGCAGCCCTCGAGGCGAAGATCACCCAGCTAGAGGCGGCACAGCGAAAAGCTTCCTTTGAAAACGAACGCCTTAAGAAGGACCTTCAACAAATGTCCATCGAGAATGCGATGCTGCACACTACTTCCCATATTAGCCGCAGCAGGTTCTCCATTGAGCCTGCCGGCCTTATGCGCTTTAACCCAGGAGATGTCTCCTGGAAAGTCGTTGGAGATCATGCCAACAAGTCTCCTTGTCCTCAGATTGGCAAGCCAATTGATGATAAAAGCCTGCTTACCGCCGACGCCGCTTGGGACTTCATCATCAACCACAGATTATTCAAGAAGGGACTTGTTGATATCGGTGATGTAACCGACCTCCTCAAGCATTGGATTTATTATAATGGTCAGGGTTCAGTTTTCTCAAAACGAGCCATTTTCAGCGCCATTGAAAAGAGTGTCGCCAGATGCACGGATGAATTGACTTGAACTGTGAGGGCTATAAATGAAGGATGAGGCGAAGGCATAGCAGAATCCACAATGATGGATACCCAGAAAGACCCCAAAGTATTTTAGACATCTCAGCCATTAGAGCGTATGTTCTATGAAATGGTGTTTATTAGTTGCAGAGCTCATCCTTCCGGATATCTGTTCGTACGGTTCAAGTTGAAGCCATCGTGGCGGCTTTCATTTCTTATTGAATTAATTTCTTTTTCTTGATACAACTTCCTAGTCAACAATAACTACCATTTTCCCTTGAGCTTCTCCACTTTCCATGGCCCGATGAGCTGCATGGATCTCTTCAAACTTGAAAACTTTCCATGGCTTTGCATCAAACTTGTTACCTGCTACATTCTGCATAATACTCTTCAGAGGAACATCAGACAATGGGAATTCCTCTGTCCCAAAGACAAAACTTCCGAAAAAGCTGAAGTGAACTCCGCTGGCCATTTGTAAGAGGGGGTTGAAGCCACGCGAACTGTCAGGTCCTGGTGGTCCCTTTATAGGGTCCAGTCCCCCTAACCACCCTGCTAAGCAGAGGCGCCCGTCCCGACGGACAAGTTTCAATGAGTCAACAACTGTACTGTTGCCGACCAGTTCCAATACGCAGTCGAACTTTTTGACATCGCGGCTTTCGCCAAGTCGTTCGCTCAGATTGGATGCTTCAAGTACGGTCTCGGAGACCCCAAGTTTCTTTAACGCAGCAAACTTGGCTTCACTGCGAGTTGTTGCTGTGACAATAGCGCCCGCATCGACGGCAAGATTAACGGTCGCCCTTCCAAAAGATGAAGTAGCACCTCTGATGAGAATTCTTTGCCCGCGTTGAAGGTTTAGGTTTCGAAACAGGCAAGTCCAAGCCGTCGCATAGGTTTCAGGTAGCGCAGCTGCATCTGCCCAGGACAGGGGCAACAGCTCATCAGGTCCTCCTAGGGGGACAATGGTGCTCGTGCTCGCGACAGTATATTCGGCGTAGGAGCCTGGAATCGTGCGCCCAAGCCCACCCATGAGTGCGGCCACTAGCGTTCCATCGGCAAACTCACCCCCAGGACAAGCCTCAATGATTCCGACACATTCAATCCCACTGATGGGGACTGATTCGGCCCATTCCCCACGTCGCATATGCATCTCAGCATGGTTGATGCCAAATGCCTTGATGCGGATAAGCGCTGTACCTGCGACTGTAGCTGATGGTTTGGGGACGTCTTTAATAACTAGATTCTCAAGAGGACCGAATTCGGAAATGATTATAGCTTTCATGATGGATGGTATATTGTTGATGTGAAGGTTAACTGTTGGTTTGAAAGAGGATGTGCGTTGATACAAGTACGGCTGGTTTATTTTATTGACTCATGGTAATACTGAAACAATTCCTCGGCAGAGGCAGCTAGATATGTAACTATGCAGTCCATTATAAAATGATAGCTCGCCGCTAACAAACTCTTACTGGTAGTGATGATTTTAAAGCCATGTAAAGGTTAAGGCGCGCCCTTGAGATTTCAGTAACTGTACAGCTTACTTTTTCAACTCAAGGCGCTTCACCCTATTGGCAGTTTCGGGGTTATTAGTCAACCAGACACGGAGTGTTTATGTAGTCAATCCGTTTCGTCCCTCTCTCTGGTGACTATAATCAATTGAATTTATAAGAAAATGTACACTTTCTGCTATCTCTTCCCTAACATTTTATTATATTCCCTACTTCGGTCTTGGTAACTATAACACCAAATCTTTCATCAAGTAGCAGCTACTTCTGATCTGCTCTGAATTGTGTTTAAGAAAGTGTAATTTCCTCTGCCTTCCCAGTCTTAATGTCGAAGAGAAACCCTCGCGCTGTATTCTTCAGCTCATCTCTGATAACCTGGTTGGCACGAAGCCACTCGAGGTCACCTTTGACACTTTCCGCCATACTATTCCCAAGCATTAGCAAGTACAAACTTCCTGGCTGCTTCAGATTTGATACTCACTCTGTATTCGCACCCCAATTGATCTGGTCAATTTCCTCCGCGTGACTTTCACCTACCCGCGCTTTGACAGTGTCTCGCATCCACTCGTCAGTAAACATCAGCGAGCCACAATCGGTATGGTGAACAATGACGAGTTCATCGATAATAAATCTCGTATCCAGGAGGAGGATATCTCGAACCGCAAAGCGAATGTTGCCACCCGCATTACGCGAAACCATAACCACTGATGGCCTATTAGTCACCGTTTGGGGAAAGCTCTTTTTCTTCACTTACTTTCACCATTCGGGGCCCCGAGGTTTAGGTCAATGAACTTGTCAACGCTGCACCGAGGATCCACACAGGCCACTTCCGGCTTCCAGTTAGCGAGTTTCTATGCACAGTGGAAGGTAGAGCGTCGTACCGACGATGGTAAGGCGAGGCTTGGTAGCCTTGTTAACGTCGGCGATGGTTGGGAATGGTGCGAAACCCTGGGGTCTATCATTATGTTAGACACCTTTTAGTAAGAATTGAATACAGCGAGAACAGACTCGTGGGTCGCAATGAGATTGGCAACGGTCTTGGCCATCTTTTTTCTTGGAATATAATGTGATTGGATTTTGGTCTGAGAAATCTTTGGTGATTGGTGTAAAGTGCTTGAAGAAGTAGTCTTTAGAAATGTTTGAAAGCTGGTGATTATGAAATTTACAAACAGGAACAGGAGATCTGAGTCCTGTTATATGAGTTTCGAAGGGGATACTCAGTCGTCGGGACTTCTTTGTTCCTTAGTATTTGGCCTTCGCAGTTATAGCAGCCACTGCAGGACGAGGTTGCAAGCTGTTTTACAAATCATAACCGCCAACGAACAGTATCGATTCTCGACATTCAGCCGAGAGGCGTGAGGCACTCAATATCTCCCCGGGAGACGTCAGAGACTGTATAGCCCAATTGATTCATTTTTCAGCTTAGATAGACACGGCTTCATGATAAAAACAATAAAGTAGGCGGCACTTACGCCAAGTCATACTAAGAATCCGGCATTAGTAAGTGGAACCCATGGTTTGTAATAGCTGAGACTAATACAGATTAAGCTTAACTCTAATATATGTTCCGAGTTGGTTCGGATATTAACTATATCAAGTAAATTGAAATATTTAACTGGTTCCTAACATTCTGACGTATCTGGCTTTGAAATGTGATTACTGAACACAATGGGCGATATCTAGTGGCTATATACAGTTTATTACCTTGGAAACTGCCCTGCTTCCAGTTATTAAACGTAACTACTCCGAGCCTGTATAGCGGGAGAATGAAAATTACCCAATCCTTAATACATCTCGCCATTTCAGGTTTTTAGTAATTACTAATTGCTATTGTACCCCTTGATCAATTTGTTACATCTATTTTCTAGCATTCTCTCATATAAAGATCCTACTCCCCCAATATCATAAACAGTCACACAAGTTAACTATATCTCTTCATAAAGTTGAATATTCTTATCTCTTTCCAATCATTATTAGAAGGTATGGTGTCGTCAACTATAAACCTTTTCCCTTCTTTCCCGTTAACCGGGATAGAATTCCCCACGACTCCCCTCGTATTGTCGTCCTATAAACATGCTAAAAAGTATGCGACCCCGGGAGTCTTGAATCACGTTCTCCGAAGTGCTGCGTTCTGCCTTCTCCTCCAGAAAAAGATTCCCCAGTTCGTCGAACTGGGCGATGCCCTTGACATTGAGCTCGTTCTTGTGAGCTGCCTTCTTCATGACCTCGCTTGGTCCAAAACGAAGGAGCTCGTTACGAACACGAGACGTTTCGAGGTTGATGGTGCCAAACTCGCTCGCGAATTTATCGACTCCACACTAGAGAAGGACGGCGACTGGAGCAAGGGGAGCCGCCGTATGCAGATCGCCTGGGACGCCATCGCGCTGCATACGATGGAGACCGTTGCACCCTGGAAAGAGCCCGAAGTTGCGCTCGTTCACTACGGCGTTCATGGTGACCTTCTTGGGCCGAATCTCCATCTCCTTGGGCTACCGGATGATTTGCCGAATTTGGAAGGTGTCATAACGGAGGAGGAGTTCAAGGAGATATCCAACGCGTTTCCACGTATGCAGTTTGCGGATGAGTTTAAGGAGATATTCTGCGGCTTGTGCAGGGACAGGGGGCGCTACTCATTTGACAGTAATGTTGTGAACTATGGACTGGAGTGGGGATACGATGGGAAGGGCAATGGGGCGGAAGAGTTTAGGAAACTGGTGGAGGATGCCCAGCGTGCCAAGAGCCTATATGGCATTATGAGTGCAATTGATAAGCTTTTGGATGAAGCTTAGTTGAGGTGGAAGCCTTGTGTTAGGCCTTTTCTATGTCTGAGGCGAGTCGCTGAGGCGGTTGAGAAATACATCCTGCAGCTTCAAAGGTCTTTGCAACGCCGTGGATAAAAGGGACAGTTAGACTACAGGTAAATTTGAAGATTTCATGCGATAGTCGATAGCCTTGTCTGAACCATGAAACTGCTCTGCCAAGTATGGAATATCGCCGGCTCGATAGATCGGCTTTGGAGACAAGTGGACGTACGCACACTTCAGCAGACGTTCTTCACACAGTATCGGTCATGCCTTTCAATTACTAATATACGGCAGAGAGAATTACAAACTACAACTAACGAATTATAAAACCATCTTACACGTCCATATCCGGGTTGGTGGCGACTGGGATGGTCTGCAAGGCCAGATAAGCCTGCATCAAGGACTGCTATTAAGCTCCCTGTGCTTCGTGTATTCGTCCATAGTTAAGAAATTCTCCAGATCGTCAGTCGATAATAGGTTCTTGAAAGTTTCAGAGCTGTTGATTGCTTCCCTCCATGCAGATTTGACAGCCCCATGGCTGCTTTACATGGAATCGGACGCTGCAGAGAACCAGAACCTCTGTATCATTGGTAAGTTTCGAGGATACCGTCAATATGATGCATGCCAAAGTATTGTGCTGGTTTGCCAAACGTGCGGCTAGATCGGTTATAATGGCTAAAAGTATATATTATATTGTGTTACTTGCACGTCTAACCTTGATGTATTACCCTAGAGGTATCATCATAAGGCTCAACCCAGTATTTATAATAATATGTATTTATGTAACATTTGAAATTAAAACGCCTTCCAGCTCTGGTTCAATTTAGAGGGTATAGGCTTATTGATAAGTGATAATCATTTCCTTTTCCCTGCCAGAGGTGATATCGGCAGCTGTGGCAAATAGATACTCTGGTCGTTGATTGCGGTTAGGTCAACATCCAAGAGGAGGTGAACCAGGCTCACTATATTCTCGATCTTATCCTCCATGCTTATCCGACTTGACGATTGACATAGCACAGCCCAATGAAGAGGTATATACTCTTCACTATCTCGAGACCGTATCATATCCACAATCTTGATTCCATCGCCGCTATACTTAAGCAGAATCTTGAACGCTTCCAAATTTCCTTCCAAGCATGCCGCAAAGATTTCAGTGGCATCGTTAATGTCATAGCCATGGTTAGGAAGCCCTAGTCTGAGCGGGCATTTTCGTGTTTTGGCATGAATATCAACACCTTCTTCAATAACACTTTTGACCAGTTGAGGGCGTGCCCATTCCACAGCAGACGTAAGCACGGTTTCGTCCCCCCTCCATCCTCAGGGTTCCGGCAGAGCTTATCGGAAGTACACGCCCGCCCATCAACAGCCACCCAGCTCATTTTTCCATTGCATATTTAATGCCCCAAAAATACCCGCCACGATCCCACTGGTTGGTCGTGAGTAGTAAAAAGCAAGGCTTAAAAACAAAGCCACAAAGTCTGTTTGATGAAGTAAGTGATCTCACTATAGCGTATTACGCGAGACGTAGAAATTTGCATAGTGGCGTGAATTTGATAGACTAAATGTGTGTTGAATTTAGACTAATGCTAAGTTTGTAGATTCTAGAGAGCAAATGTTGAATGTTGCTTCTTTATCTAAGAGAACATACCCACGATACTTATTTCCCAGTACTATATCCGATCTTGATGGTCCAGATGTACTTGTCTCCTTGTACGACATCGTCGGGTAACTCCACCGAGAACGATCCATCGTTTCTGGAAACCTTAAGCGGTGTGCCGTGAGCACTTCCACCTACAGCAGTCACTTCATCTCCCTCGACCCAAGGCACAGGTTCGTTGGTGACCAGTGAGGAAGATGGCTGACCAACATGGTGGATGTAAAATGCATCTGGCTTCGTAGCAAAACGGAGTGACCCAGACGTTTGAGCACTTGGCCAGTATCGGGTGCCGAAAATACCCTCACCGTGAGATTTGATCCATTCTCCAGCGTCCAAGAGGTTGAGCTGTTGCTGTTTCGGAATGGTTCCATCAGGCTTGGGGCCCATATTCAACAGAAGGTTTCCATTGTTGACGACATTATCCACCAAAGTTTTGACAATTTCCTCACCCGAGAGATATTCGTCGTCTGTTGTCATGAAGTTGTATCCAAATGAGAAAGGGTCGAGGCCACGGTTACTCTCGAATTTGCTGCCCTTGAAGGAGATACCAGCATACCTCGAAAATCGTCAGCGTGATTAATGACACTAAATGGACCAGTGATGAACTTACTCCGGTGTACTGTAGTCTCCAGACGGACCGCATCGGTCGTTGAAAGTGACTTGCCTACCCTTATCACGAGCCCAATTTAGCCAAGGCGCAAGAACATTTGTAGCCTTGTTGGGACCTCCGATGTCGCACCACAGGATCTCGGTCTCATAGTCGTAGAACAGTGCCTCGATCTGTGGATTTTGAATGTCCTTGATAAAGTCATCGACTTCCACGTAGCCAGTGTATTCAATACTCTTGTTGGTATAAGGATTGGTTGGTGGCAGCCCATAGTAATTGCCCTTGTAATGCTGGTCCCAGCCATACGGAACATAAGCTGGATTAAACCATTCCGGCATGCTGAAATAAGTGCCTAAAATGTATAAACTTAGCGCGCAGGCTCTGTCAACAGGAGCCTATGTATTATACTTACCCCGGCGAATCTCGGGGTGGTTGGCTTTCGCAACGTCGAGAAGCTCTTTGAGGAAATCTCGCTTTGGGCCGTAGTGGACAGTTGAGCGCTTGCTGACTGTGTCTGGGAAGTCGAATAGCGCCCATCCATCGTGGTGTTCTGAACAGATAACATTATTATCTTGCATCTTGATCCTCATGAAATGACCCACTTGTAACCGGTACGACATACTGCGCTCCCGCATCAGCAACCAAATTCATCCATTCCTCTGCATCAAACTTGGCGGCTGTGAAATTAGACATGAAATCGTCGTAATTGAAGTTCTCGCCGTATGTGTCGCGATGGTACTGGTAGGTTTCAGACGGAAAGTCTGGCTGAGTCATGCGAAAGCCATACCTAGATTATCATAGTGAATCAGCGGAAAGCAGCGACAAGACATAGAACCTCACCCACCACTCGGCATAATCCTGTTTCGGTCCTGGCTCATTTCCAAAGGCCGGGACAGAATAAAGTCCCCAATGGATGAAGATACCATATTTGATCTCGTTGAACCAATCTGGGCTCCAGTGATGACTGAGGCTACTTTCCGAAGCATCGTAATTACCGATTCCACACTGGCCAGAAAAGTCCTTGCTTGACTTCTTAGGATCGTCTTTGGAGCCCCAGGTCACAACTGCTTTCGCATCGCATTGTGTTCCGGCTTTTACTCCTGCCTTATTCTTGACGCCGACCTGAACCACAGCGCTTTGCTTCGGTCCCAGTCGAAGCAAGCTGCCGGGAGTAGTGGTCTCCAGCGAAGAGGACTCAACGCTGACGTCCAGACGATCTGCCCAGGTCAAAGGATTATTCTCATCCGAGTTGGTGACAAAAAACTCAACGACCTGCTCATAGTCACTGCCTTCAAGCCACTTGGAGGTAAGAACGGGATTCCCAATTTCGAGAGAAGCTGGGCTTGTGGCTAAGACTTTGTTAGCTAAACTATGTTTCGAGACGTTTACGGATCTCAAAGTTATGACCTCTTTTGTTGTGCTTTAGAGAAAGCGCTCCTACAGAGGCTGTTCCCAGGCAAAGAACAGTGCCGAGGTGAGAAAGAAGATATATATGCATCGCTGATTCGACAGCAAGGATAAATGCAGAGGTCTAAAGCAATCGAAAGGTGATAATCGTATGATAAATGCAGATACACCAGAGCTATATATAGGCATAGGCAGCGTAAAAGAATCCGTATAGCTCAGTAGCCCAAGCCAATCCACCCAGGCCATAACGTGCAATCCACTAACACTGAGATGTAGATCAGGATCTGCACCTTGGCCAATCGGATTTTTAAAAGGAGAGGAAGTGGTATCTGCAGAGGGTACTGAAGTTTCTTGCTCAATATCGTATTTTTCTCAAGATGTGCTTTGACGCCAGATGTAGATGATCCCTGTGTAGAAACTATCCTTCCCCGCATTTTCAATAGAACTGCGATTTGTCTGGTTGGTGGGCCACAAGGGATCTACGTAGGTCTTTCTCCTCTTGTCCATTCAAGTATGGCCATTCTGATCACGCAGTGCAGTGTGACGCTATGATTTTCTCCCGCACGTATGATTCTATAATGGGTAGGAGCGGTAGTGGCATTCAAGAACCAACCAGCATACACAGATAAAAAGGCTGTAATTTTATAAAAGTAATAACGACAGGGGCTAGCGCACGGACGGAAAGTATGTGATTTAGTAAATTCCAAGCAGTCCACTGTAAGTTTATCCTATACGAGCCAGCGCTAGTCATTGTTAGGCGAATACGACGTTACCATCCCGCTAGCACACTGCTAACTAACATATATGGCATGGTAGTTCTGCGGCTGTGGGTGATTAATGAAGCCTTGTGTTTGACATAGCAGACGGCATACTTGCTACTCTATGTATAGAGGCGTTCTCATACCTGTCATTATTACCTCTTTCCCAATCGTGTAATTGCCGCCATATTCCGGCGCTCTCTATCTATCATAATAAAATCTCACGACCACATTCCAGTCATCGATTCTAACATCCATTTGTTCCCAGCTTCTGAAACCAGTTCTCCTTCTTGGTACACAAACGATCACCCTCTCACTGGTCAACACTCAGTCGACCAATACCGGGAGGCAATAACGTCTGAGCCCTCATTGGCTGGATTTATCTTTGTAGCAACGGCCTGGAAGAATGATCTAAAATCCGGTGAGCTCGATGGCTCAGGTTGGATGGAGCCTCTCATTGAACTAGCCTGGATCAAGCGTATCGCCCTAGGACAGCCGCGCCCTGGTGAAGGGCATAGTACCGAGAATCAAGAATTATGCCTGGGAATCGTGCTTTGGGCACCGCTTCCCAGCACCGCTGTTGGTATGTAACTGTACATCCTCAAGGTAGAAGAAGCAGCCGGATTGGTGCGGTCAAAGGTAAAGGGTTTCCGATATCTATTGCAAGACGAACCACACGGTACTATGCTCCAAGATATCTTCGTTAAGAACACGCAGCTCCTTGGCTGCCATGACTTCACATTCGACGTGTGTATGGATTTGCACCAACGAAGCCAACAGCAGATAAAAGACCTTGTTGCGTTTGCAAAATTGACGCGTGATAAAGTATCCGAGAGTGAGAAGGTGGTCTTGGTAATAGACCATATCTGCAAGCCTGATATGAGCGATTCAAATTCTGTCTCGGATGCCGCTTTCATGACCTGGCGTGCTGCAATGCATGAGTTGGGCCAGGACCAGCACACTTTTATCAAGTTCTCTGGCGGCTTTTCAGAGATGGGCGACTCTGTTCATGATCTCTCCGCAAACGCATCTGCAAGGCGCTGGAGAAATGGTTCAGAGTGTTACTCAGAATCATTTGGACCGAGCCGGATGATGTTTGGTAGTGATTGGTCAGTCTTTACTATCAATATGTTGAATGTTTGGTCACGCTGGCGTGGTGTAACAGTCCAGTTATGTCAGGAATCAGGCTTAACCCCAGAAGAGCAGAGTATGATTTTCCCCGGTACGGTCAGGCAGGCATACAATTTATAATCTGATACTCAAGTTCTTGCTGACTTGGGCCTTGGCAAGTATGCAGATAGCTAGATATATTATCCTCCAAGACTAAGACCTTAACTTGAGGGCTTTAATAATTCTGAGATTTAATTTAAACTGCATTTTATGTATATCCCGGAATTCAGGAGATTTCTGGGAAACTGTACCTGGCAATGCCAACTCTATTCTTTCAAGGTAGTTTCTTCTAATATTCTCCTTTTTGTATATTAATTCCTTCCTTCACTTTTACGAAGAAAAGGTAGAGCCGGGGCCTTTTCTTAAGGTTGATAAAATACCTCTTCGATAGGCTTCCACCAGGATGGCTCGACAGACTCTGGGCTTACAGCGCCAGGAACAAGGCTCTCCTGAAAGGCGTCAGTCAACTTCCACCACTCCTTCACACGCGGATTCTGGGCCATTCTTTTCATATCACTGGCAAAGTCAATGCCAATATATTTGAACGAGGCAAAGAGATAATGGCTCTGGTCGTCGTAGAAAATACTATCTGCCGGCCGGTAACAAATTTGAAACTGTTAGCGCTATGGAATCTTGTTGCTAAATTTGCTTTGATGATGGGATGGACGAGGATGTATCGTACAGTCTCGGAGATTACACTGTTCGTTCTGAGCGAGCACCTCAGGCCATACTCTTGCATGGACATGTTTGTATCCTGCCACGTGTTGGAGTTTGAGCTTGATAATTTGCGCAAAGCGACGACTAGGCGCCTCAGACATTTTGACGGGTGTAAAGTTGCTGGGGGCAATTTTGAAAGAAGGGTCAGTCTAGATAACGATAGAGTTTATTCTCAGATGACCGCGGTGCTGGCTGTGTCATCTTATAGATAGTCAACTTTGGAAGATCTCAGAAAGGCTTCGTGTGTATGGCCCCCAACCGGCTCGACAATTTCTCGGATAATTGCGCGGTGGAAAAGGACAACACGCCACTGTGTCTATTGTTGGCGGTGAGGTTCATACAATGTGGAAGCTTTCTGTTGATGCTACAATTTCTGTAAAGGTCAAGTGCCTCATCCCTTCTGAGTTTGGTGTCAATACCAGCGAAGCACTGGGCACCAAACTTGGTCAAATTTTAGGTTTCCCGTGCTTTGACTGGGTACAATGATCGTAAATATCAGCCATAGGCTCCTGTGGGCTAATAATATCGCATGGTCTTGGGAACGGCTTCTTTGGATTTACCCCCAAAAACAAAAGATGCTTGATTTGTGACTTTGGAAATGAGCCATTCTCCAGTACCAATTTTGCCTTTACCGGCCAATAGAAGTTTGCAGATAATGATCTCGACGCTTTTGTAGAGTATTTGAATCAGTGTATCCTTACTGGGCATGATATTATAGAAAACGCCATATGCTGCCACGCTATCGACATGTCACAGCAATCGACATTGTGATAAGAAGACCGCCAAAACAGCCACCCCCAACTTCCCCCATTTTCCATTCGACACATGCTATACAATATTCCTTTTGGAAAAAAAGGATGTGATTACCCAATACGTAGTCGTCAAGTGACAGGGCTGCAAAGCTAGTTCGTGATCGTTGTTATGAGCGGGGGAGGGTAGTACGAGGTATAATTATCCGTCGGGTAGGTTGTTATTCCCCCGCCTACAACCATGAGGGAAATAACCCAATTGGACGGGTTAACTACCAGTCCTGGGAATCTTACCCCAGAATCAGTTCCCCGTCCAAGCTTCTCGGTTCCCCATGGGGTAGCTTAGTTCAAGATCTACATGTGAAGTGGAAATAAATAATTCAAGCTCCTCCATACTGTAGCTCTTCTCCGTCAGCAAGCACAGTCAGCTCCCTGACTCTGTATCTTACTGCTTCCCCAGGAAATCCTCCAACTTCAGTCGGAATCCCAATTTTCAAAATGGGCGTTCGAGCTTTTTTCAAGAGGAGGTCACTCAAAGTCTCTGACGACAGGGTGACCAAAGCCGCAGACCTGACCTTGCGCGAGTCCATCTGGCCCATTGCGCTTGTCACAGTCTTGTTCTTCCTCTGGGGCTTTAGCTATGGTCTCTTGGACACTCTGAACAAGCATTTCCAGGTGACATTACATATTGACAGGGCAAGGTCTGCTGGACTGCAAGCTGCTTACTTTGGGTTCGTCTATTTATTGCCTTTTGTCTTGTCATATCTAACAATGCTACTCTAATAGTGCCTACCCACTCGCTTCTCTCGGTCATGCCGCGTGGATCCTACGCCACTACTCTTACAAGGCTGTTTTTATCTGGGGACTCAGTCTCTACGCTATCGGCGCCCTGATTGCCATTCCCTGTATCAAAGCGAAGTCCTTTGGAGGTTTTTGTGCCGCCATTTTCATTATCGGCAATGGTCTTGGGTCTCTTGAGACAGCTGCCAACCCCTTCATCACTGGTAAGCTTTTGTAGCGAATCTCCTGCTGCCTTGTTATCTGACCCGAAGTAGTCTGTGGCCCTCCCGAATATGCCGAAATGCGAATCAATCTGTCACAAGCCTTCAACGGCATTGGCTCGGTCGTTGCACCCGTTCTGGGCTCTTATGTCTTCTTCAACTTTGACGATGAAAAGGCCTTGGCAAACGTGCAGTGGGTGTATCTTTCCATCGCTGTCTTCGTCTTGCTGCTCGCCACCCTGTTTCTCTTCTCAAACATCCCTGAGATCACTGATGCTGGTACGTTTCATTGCCCTGGAAAACTTCGAGATCTTCATTTCTGACAGCAGTTTCTTGAATCCAGATATGGCTCAGCAAGCCGAATCCTCCAACTCAGATACTCACGACAAGCCTTTACGCAAACAATACCGACTCTTCCATGCCTCCTTTGCACAGTTTTGCTACTGTGGAGCTCAGGTGGCCATTGCAAGCATGTTCATCAACTATGCCACTGAAACGAGAAAGAACACCAGCGATTCCACTGGTTCCAAACTCTTTGCCGGTGCACAAGCTGCATTTGCTGTTGGTCGCTTCTTCGGCGTCTTCCTCATGAAGTATTTCAAGCCTCGCCACATTTTCCTCGTCTTCTTGAGTATGTGTGTTGTCTTCATCTGCCCTTCAATTACAGAGAGGGGTAATACAGGAATTGCCATGCTCTACGTGGTGCTGTTCTTTGAATCCATCTGTTTCCCAACAATTGTGGCTCTTGGCATGAGAGGTCTCGGCCGACACACGAAGCGCGGTAGCGGCTTTATCATTGGTGGAGTCATTGGCGGTGCTTGTGTTCCCCCTCTCACCGGCGTGGCAGCAGACAGACACGGCACTGGAATGGCCATGGTCGTTCCTTTGGCGTTCTTTGTGGCTGCTTGGACTTTTCCTTTCTGCGTCAATGTTCTTCCCGGGTACAAGAAGGGGATCGATGCCTTTGAGAATACTCAGAATGAGCCATCCAGTATCGCCGAGTGGGGAGAGAAGGGCAGCCAGGATGAGCCCCGCCATGAGACAGTGGTTGGGGAAGTCAAGGCATGATGAATTTCAGCACCTATTGGTACAGACTTGGTGTCTATGGTACAGTGAACTTGTTCAATTCTATCTTCTCCTAAGATTGTCTCCTAGTATTCTTAGACCACTTGGAGATTGCCCTTAGGGCCTTGTAATAAACTCAAAGTGGTTACATCTTGGTTGATCGCCTGTTCATGTTGTTCCACTCTAGTGACTGGTCTTGTTGTGCTGACCTTCTACGTCCGCGCTTGGTATCGCACTGATGAATCATCGCACGCTTCACACTGAGTTCTGCGTGGTGATATAATCTCTTAGGTACTTGTCTCAACTGCACATCATCCATCTAGATCACAACTTAAAGCACCTGTAACCTTCAATATTGAGTAATCAGAGTCTTTGTAATAGCACAAATGGCAGGCCCTGTAGCGGATGTCGCGTAACAGATTTACGTCTCATCGCCTATTTGAAAGGTCTAGTCTCTACGCCTTGATTTATGCATGGGCTGTGTTAAACAACAAGTAACAGCTAGAGCGCCAGACCGGTTGCCCCTTCGTTCCATCGGTACAAAGATAATGCTCGGCGTCGAGCCTTACTCTCCTCCAAGTTAGATGTCGCTGGACTCCTCACGCTATATAGTGTCGATCTAAGCACTTTACGGAACCGTTTCTACATGTAGCACTTAGCATGATACAAATACAGGAAAAGGGCCATTCTGATAGATAGCATGCTTGAAAACATACCTGGAATTCGGTGCTCAAAGTGACAACACAAACCTCATGTGCTCGTATAATAATCTCGCAAGCCTTTTCGACAGACTCGTTCAGTCCAATCTGAGGCATTCGATCTGCAAAAAGCAACAAAATAAAGCTTCCATGCAAAAGGTAAATGCCAAAAAGATATGGCATGAAAGAAAGCTCTGGGTCGCATGCCAGAATTCGTGACATAGCGTCAGACGCCGCTATTGCATGAGATGCACACTTCATGAAACCTACAGATGGTATCCAGCCATCTTTATTATCCAGCATCGAAACGGCGTCCCACTTCCCGTGGAGAAGGACGTGAAGAACATGCAGTATGAATGTACTGTATGCAGTGACAAGCTGAGCTTGCGCATGTTGACGGTGTGATGAGGCGTGGCTGGCGGTATTTGAAGCTCTGGAATGATCCCCGTGGCTCTGCTGTGGTGGTATCGCGCATTGAGGCGTGCGCACTTGGCTCGCTGGTATAGCTGAGGCATCAAGCGCATCGACCTGGTATGCGCTGGCCAGGTCAGCTATGCTTTGTGCACATTGCGCCATGACTTCCTCTATCATTGCCGTAGCCGGGTCGTCTTCTTCCTCATGCCCATTAACCTGATGTCTTCGAAGATTGCCAAATCTTGGATGAGACTTTTGTCTGTGCAGCTGGATCACATCCCCAAGGATCGTCATGAGTGGTAGAAAGTATTCAAAGAAGCCAATCCCAGAAATACGCGTCGGAGCGCCGAAATTTGCGGAATGTGAGCTATTACCAAATGTTGCATCTATAGAGTGTTGTCCTGCTGATAACGCTGCCCAAGCCTCATCCGAAAGTGGTGCACGCAATTGGCATTCGTCGTCAAGGATGCGCAGTGGTGCATTGAACGATAGAGCCAAGTGGCGATCGAGGCAAAACATTAACCAAAATGCTCTCCGACGCTCTTCTCGGACTTCTGCTATGGTCAATCCTGTACGGGACGCTTCACAGGATCTACAACCGCATGAGGTTGTTTGACTTGTGCACAGAGATGTTTCTGACTGTGTGAAGCTGTTCTCGGGCGAGTCTTCCCTATTCAAGCCCATGTTATGAGACAGCCGCAGTGCTTTATTCCACCATCGGAGACAATCTGTCTTAAAGTCGCCGCCCGAAGAGACGATGGTGACGAGAATGAACATCAGGACGTCGTCAACTAGGGGTATCGGCGGGGAGACGGAGGAGGCCGATCCAACATGGTACTCTTGGCGATTTTGATCACCAGCCGTGGCATACTCCAGATCTCTTACTAGGGGACCACCTGATAAATCGAGTTGGCAGGGTTCGTGAGACAAGTGAGACTTACTGACTGGTAGTTCTGTTCCAAACGTCACGGTCTCTCCCTTGGATCAAGCCCATCATCAACTTCCTCAACTCTTCACAAACAATCGCTTTCTGGCCTGGCAGCAGAAACAAAGAACTCTCTGCAGTCTGTGCACTGACCCACAGCATGGTTACCAGTAAAGCTGGTACACATGTTCGTGGATTGTCGGCTCGAAGGAGCGATTCCTTTCGCATGACGTGTGCCAGAACATATGGAGAAGAAGATTTAAACAAAGATCCCCCGGGCTCAACAAAGTAGAGCTCAAACAGTTCACAGACAAGCCTGGCGTCGATGATACCGTGGAGTAAGGGAATTATTGGCTCGAGACATTTGTAACGGCATCCACGAGATGGCGAGTCTTGGGTGATTGTTGAAGCTCGCTCGCGTGTAGGTGACTCATGAACAGAGGCAGCACCATGATGGACTGCGAGATCAAAATCCGGGAGAGGATAGGAAGGCTGAATGTCAACTACATGATAGAGTTGATCGAAGGTCGGTGCTGGTACTGCATCGGCTTGCATCTCAAGAGATACAGCACCATGATGTGATGAGTGGCTGGATGAGTATTGCGACGAGGCTGTGTCCTGGGGCATTATGGGGAGACCGGGACTTTCCTGTACGTCACGTGTTCCGCTCTGCTCTGGCTGTGGATACGGCGTGCTTTGCTCAAGATCACACTCACCTTCTGATGAGTCAGGCTCTCGATCCAACTGTGGCTGCTGTACTCGATTTGCTGACTTTGGCTTTCGGCCACGCCTACCGATACTTCGTGTATAATGACATGTTGATTGGTATTCTAAACCAATAATATGTCAACGAAATCCCTAGCTTGATGATGTAATGAACGCTTACCTTGACAACGACGACTGGAGTATCCCAATGTGAGCTTTCCGTATCTTGCATGTGATTGGTGTTCTGCTCCAGTCACTTACCACGGCTGCTGACCATCACAACGGACTCTCAAAGTGCTGCATCTATCGCAAGCAAGTCTTGTTCTCTTCCGCCCACTCGGTGGATCCCTCTTGGTATGTTGACGCTGTCCATTATGATGAGGATCCATGATTATCCACTGCTTGGAAATATTGCGGGAAGCCCACTATAATCAGGATAATTTAGGAGGCAAGAAAATATTGGTGCAACTTCCGGGTATTAGATATTTTGCCGCCGGAATTATGAAGCGATTTATTTTATCCGACGGCGTGGAACTGAGCCAATCATTAAATTGCCAGAATGAGGGGGGAAATACTAAGCTGTTCTCAGTAAAGTCCCACGCTACCCTACATTTTCTACTCTCGAGGATTTGAAGCACCGGTAAAAAAGGCGCTGCCTACTCTCCACCATGAAGTTAGATCTGTTGCTGAAAAGAAGCTATTTACCTAGTTTGGGAAATATAAAGTAATAGCTTATTGTTAGTCGTAGAACACATCAACTGTGCTTTACCTTACACTTCTTAGTTGGAAATTTAAGTGGAGATAGAAGCTCAATCCACAATTAGACACAACACAAGTATAAAATATATTGTTGAAGCGACTGAAATACATGTGTAACTATACAAATCTGCTTCAACCTGATGAGAACCATCTTCCAGCATCCAAGAAATCATGGTTACCATCAAGGCTATTACATCACACGATGTGCGGTTTCCTGTAGGTGGTCAGAGAAACGGTGGGCTTAACATGCGCTAACTACAGCCTCAAGACTTCACTAGACAAGGCTGGCTCAGATGGCATGAATCTTTCACCAGACTACTCAGCTGCATTTTGCATTCTTACCACCGAAGACCCCAACTTTACCGGTCATGGCATGGTATGTGAGGAACTCCCGACTCTGCATTGAACTGCGTCTCACACAATATTTGTAGACCTTCACAATTGGCCGCGGAAACGAACTCGTCTGTGGCGCAATCCACCTCCTCGCCCCATTAATACAAGGCAAAGATCTTTCTGAGCTCACCAAAAACTGGGGTAAAACCTGGCGATACTTAACCTCAGACTCACAACTCCGCTGGGTTGGCCCTGAAAAAGGTGTTATACATCTAGCTCTCGGTGCCCTCGTCAATGCAATTTGGGACTTGTGGGCAAAGACATTAGGGAAGCCTGTCTGGCGTGTTGTTGCGGACATGACGCCGGAAGAAGTCATCCAGTGTATTGACTTTCGCTATATTTCTGACGTGCTGAGTCCTAATGATGCTTTAGAAATCCTGAGAGCAGCGCAGAAGGGCAAGGCTGAGAGAATTCAGGAAGCTTTGAATAATCGTGCGGTTCCTGCGTACACTACTAGTGCCGGCTGGTTGGGGTACTGTGAAGAAAAGATGAAGAAGCTACTTGAGGAGAGTGTGAAGGAGGGCTTCAAGTACTTCAAACTCAAGGTCGGCACAGATCTTGAGGAAGATCGGCAGAGACTGAGAATTGCCCGTGATGTGTTGGGCTATGATAAAGGCAACGTGCTAATGGTGGATGCAAATCAGGTATGACCCAATCTACAAGTCTGACATCACTTAATTTACTCTCCATTGTAGGTCTGGTCCGTCACTGAAGCCATCACGCACATGAATGCTCTCGCAGAGTTCAAACCATGGTTCATCGAAGAACCAACATCTCCAGACGACATTCTAGGCCATGCAGCCATTCGGCAAGGTCTGTCCAACACAACTCACGGCGCCATCGCAGTAGCAACAGGGGAAATGTGCCAGAACCGCGTCATGTTCAAACAGCTCCTTCAAGCAGGCGCCGTGGACATTATTCAGCCCGACGCATGCCGTGTTGGCGGTGTAAACGAGGTTCTGGCGATTCTCCTCCTCGCTGCCAAGTTCAAGGTTCCCATTGTCCCGCATTCAGGCGGTGTTGGACTACCCGAGTATACGCAGCACTTGAGTACTATTGATTACGTTGTCATCAGCGGCCGCAAAAGTGTGTTGGAGTACGTGGATCATTTGCATGAGCATTTCCACCATCCGTCGAAGGTTGTTAATGGGCATTATGTCACGCCCTTGACGCCAGGATATAGCGTGGAGATGAAACCAGAAAGTCTGGTGAGGTTCGCATATCCTGGCAGCGACGCCAGTTGGTGGACAAGCAAGGAAGCGGAAATTGTTATTAACCAACCAAGGGTCAAGGCGTTTTAGAGTTTGTAGAGGCTATGCATTACGCCATTTGGTTTCGCAGTTGATAGCACCGCGATGGCTTTTCAGCTTGATATTCATGCAATTTAACCCCACCAACTTGTCCACTCTAATTCCTTCCACGTCACTCAGCTCTGAGATTCAGCTAAGTTAACTAAGGGGGAAGCCAAAAGCCCTTGGAAGCTAAATGCCCTAGCCAGTGGCAAGTCGGGGAATAGGTCCATCTTATTCCAATTGGGGATCATACCAACGTCCACAAATACATAGCTAGACTGACCAATCAGCTTATCAGGCTAGCATGGGCGTTCAGCTTCCCCTTTAGTTAACTTACGCTACAGGCCGCCACTATCGTTAGTCTTGACGATTAGCGTGCCATCACCAGTAAAATTGTCCTGGCAGTCAGGATAAGCAAAAACGATCTTGTTTGGGCTGCAGTGTAAAAGGGCAGCAGGGTAATGAGCTGGAAAGTCCCTCTGAGACCTTTAGTCATTACAACAATATTTGTAATTGGGAGTTGGAGGTAGAAAACGTATAAACTCTCAGATCTAGTTCGACTAACAACGTCCGCGTTACCTTATCCTATATCTCATTTCCTCTATCTACTCGTACCTATTTCCTACAGTTAGTCGCAATCATCAAATATGTCTTCTTCAATCACAATTTCACCGGATTGTCCAACAGCCTTCGCATAGCTCAGAGGCATAAGAAGTTCAAATACATCATCTATAAGCTTGTCAACAAGGAGTGAGTTAACGAAGATACCTCTGAGGGCGGCGGTTGGGATGGCCTCAAGGAAAATCTAGTCGGCAAGTGTCCGAAGACTCCGGCGTTCGCTATCTACGATTTTGGCGAAAGTTATGAACACAAACTCGCCTACATCTCCTGATGTCCGGATAGAGCCCCTGCAAGACTCAAAATGATAAATGGCTCCAACCGGGATACTGTCAAACAGTCGTTCGATGGCATCAGCCTTGACATTTCAGCTAGCGTCTTTGAGGATCTAGACGAGCGTGATATACTTGAACGGCTCGATAAAGTCTGAGCGCACTGCCATTGTACGTAAAGAATGTCCATTGTAATGGGGGTAGCCCTCAGAAGTAGCAGTAAATGCAATTAAAATAAATTCATGGTTGCTTTCGTCATTAAAACACCAAAATAAGCAAACGTGCAGGATTGCATAATGGTTGGGCGGTATAGACACTCGGGCAAGATAGTTTGATATGTACATGTCCCTCACGCCGACACTCTGATTGCTGCAGACTGCTTCAAATCCCTATCTTGAGATGCTGTGGTATCCACAACATCAGGCTTTTTCACATCACGATTGGAGTTGCTGTTCAAGGCCTTCGACTTCTTGCCAGAAAAATCATAGTCTAGCCACTCCCCAAACATCAGGCGAACACGCTCAGCGAGCGCTAATCTACTCTCCACTGATCGAGAGTCCAGCTCGGTATAGTCTAGTAAACTCTCGGAGTCGCCGACGGTTTTGAGTACCCTTTTCGCTGAAATGACATTCTGCTCCAAATCAGAAAGGGTGCTGATTCCTGTTATGGTTGATACTGAGAACGACGGTGTGCAATTCTGCTTTGCTTTCACAATAGCATATTGCATCGCAAGGGAACATAGACTCTCTCCTTCTCCGTGCTTGTCCATCCACTCAGCGGCTTCAGCTGCTGCAGCTCTCAGACCTTGAGGGGCAGGATGCCAATCGCCTGTCAGTCCAAGGGGGATTCCACCTGTTCTCAATAGTCCCACGGCCAGTGGACTAGAGCAGAATACTGAGTTTGCACCAGCTGTGCGGAAACGATCAAAACCACGGGTTTCGGCTTGTGTATTCTGAAGAGTGAGCTGCGCCCATGTTTGAACAACATCCACAGGGTGTCCATATTTCTGTCGGGCAAGGCTAGCGACTTCAGCTAGAACGTCAATGTCGTAGCCCGAGATTCCAACCCGCAGAATGACTCCAGCTCGTTGAAACTCCAGCAGTACACCAACAGCAGTAACGGCTTCGTCTAAGGAGACGTACTCAACATCATGGCAGAACACAACATCCAAGTACGTAGTCCCAAATCGCTCCAATGACCTGGCCACAGACTTTTTGATCCAGTCGGGGGAGTAATTGAACTCATTCTCCTTGATGCGACCAACCTTAGTCATGAGTTCATAGTCGCTCCGTTGGTATCTTGACTGAATACGGGGATCTGATAATGCAGCGCCCATAAGTTGCTCTGAAGGCTCATAGTATGGTGACGTGTCAATGGTGCGCACGCCGAGTTCGAATGCGCGCAAGAAGATGTCGACGATAGGAAGAGATTCGGGATCAGGGTTCAGTTGGTAGCTGAAGCCTGCTCCGCCCATCACCAAGGCTGGGGGTGAAGAGGTTGGTGACATTTTGTTGTGAGGTTTGATAGATGTATGTCTTTGAGTAGAAAACCGATTCGATGCTTATTAGCTGGAGAATGAGATATCTATAGCTATAACAGTTTCATTCGATTTTGTGATTTGTATTGGTTCTTTCAGTTTGAACCCTGAATAGAAAGCAGTTATTCAGACTTGCATTTTGCATTTAATATTTCTCAATGCGCTAAGACGCCTCGGAGGGATTTTTATCACTATATTGGCCTGTTACAAATAAGATCTGCAGCTCATCGGAGTATTATTGGTATTTGCCAGTGGACACACTTGTCAGGGGTAGCTTGGCATGAAATATCCGACGGTTAATTCTTTTATGCCAGGCTATCACCCGGGATTAAGCATTTAAGACCCTACTGGCTAAACCCAACTAGACCCTGCTAATAGTTATCGCACTTATATATCTCAATTATTATTTAAGCTACTATAATTTATAGATATTATAATTTTATAAATACTATAATAAGTATATATATACTTTATACTTTTATATTAATTATTAATTATACTATTAATTATAATTAATATTATAACTTAATAATTAATATTAATCTATTTAATTAAATTTAATATATTTTATTTGCTATTAAAAGATACTGACTGAATCAGACTGCGTTCATCTAAACCATCCATTTGGGGAACACTTGAAAGAGATCAAGGCGCGCTTCTCCTTCCTGGAATACGCGGCAACTTATTGGCACATACATGTAGCTGAGGCGGATATGGAGTCTGATGACTCCATATTGAGTCTGTTTGACACCCACAGTCCTCGATATGCGACCTGGCTCCCGACTTATTGGCAGACGGCGCCACGTTACGAGAGAGCGCATCTGTCCGCTTCGATTCTCGTACTTTGCTTCGATCATCGGCGTGCACTGGGCCAGCTAATCGCCAACGGCTTAGCTGTCGACGAGCAGGATCCCTTCGGTCAAACGGCACTGCACTGGGCGGCCTTGGGGACGTCAAGAGAGGACCTTGTTGGGCTGGAAGAAGTGTAGCAAATCATACAGGATAGGCGAGACGACGAGTTAAGAAGTGCAGGTTCGCAAGAGCTAGACGTGCTTTGTATATCCCAGATCATCATTGCAGTCACCAGCTTCCTTCAGGCACAAAGACGAGGTACGGATGTTTTTGAATTCTCTGGTCGTCTCTTAAAGCATTGTCCCTAGCTAGGTGTACTCGAAGAACTGGTATTTTGGGACGACCCAGCACCGGAGCCTGATGAGCAGATGGCCGACCCTGTCATTAATAATCTTTCGTCCGGCAACGTGTCTCAAATTCCATACAGACTATCTCAAGGGATTTTCTTGGAAGAGCACGTGAATTCAGAACAAGACGAGCCGGTATCATTTAACAAAGACACTATTCTTTGAACCTCAGCTGCAGGTAGCGGCTGTCATTCTATACAAGCTACTGTCCAACAAAGTAAAGCGGAGCAAAGGTCAAGTCATGAAGGACACAAATCGAGGATCGCCTACGGTCGGTAATTTAGTTCAAATTTTCGAGGCATCGAAGCTGCTTGCGGACGAGGCCCCAGATATGGTGGACCCGTATCAACGACCAGAGAAACTAGATCTCAATGACGACGAGGACCAGTGGCCAGCTCTATATCGCTTGCTTAACCTCATTTGTAATGGAGTCACGGGCCATGAAGATAACAATATTGCCAATAATGACAATGGAGACAGAAGCGGTACCGAGAAGACAAGAGCAGCTAACAGTATGATAGGAATGGTTTTGAGGCATGTGATAACACAATGGAACTCCAGGCGAAAAGATCCAGTGATACTGTACTTGAGGTACCTAGAGGGACAAGACTCGGATGATGATGAGTTGCACTTAAATGATGAGAAGATGCAGGAAAGGATTCTAGACGAGGTAGCAGCATATCAGACACAGCAACCTTGGAACTGGTACACATATCTATTTACTTACGAAAGAATATATAAAGGGGTTCATATCTATATATATAACTATAATATTTGAACCCTATACAGACTGTACCGTCTTAAAAAGGTAAGTGTTGACTTGCACCGCGTCCAGGCCATCGATAGGTTTCGGGGTATCAGGGTCCTCTGGCATGAGACCTGTAAGGGACGGTGGGCCTGCCGTCTCTCGCTTCTCGTCTCTTTTCTGTCGAGCATACTCACGCGCCCGAGCCCATCGGTCTCGGTTCCATCCTTTGAGTCCTTCCAGCTGGGTGCCTCGTTTAGCCTCACCGATGAAGTCGTCCTCTCGCCCACCTCAGGAACGTCAGCCAAGTGCACGAGGTCTGGATCAACACATTCTGGAAGCGGAATCGTTAATTTGTTGTTGGCCAAAGTACCGTGCCCAATCCAGGCTGTTCGACCGAGGTGACGGTTGATAAGCTGGTAAAACAGGCAAATCATGCGATGAAGATCCTCCATGGAAAATATTCCGGCAACCCGCTTCTCAGTACCACTCCCAACTTCTGCAGGTGAGGGAAATCAGTGGGTATACTGTCCTCGGGTTCCAAAAATATGGCGGAAGAGTATGGATGGGAGACCAGCAATTTGTAGTGTAAGCCAATCTGCTATTTCCTTGGAACCCCTAGACTCTGTCGTTATCCCTATGGAATTGTCGAGCACGGTGCCGATTTCGTGGCGCAAATAACAAGATATGGACAGAATGAGCCACCACGAATGCTTTCGGACTAATCTTGTCCATTACGCCGTAATCGGTGTTCTCCAAATCATAAGCATGATTTGAAAACGGTACCGTTCAAATTGATCGACCTACTAATGATACCGATATATGACCCCATTTCAAGACACCTTTGAAAAGGACGCCATGGTTGTGCTTAACGGCCTTGTGCTCCTCCACCAGCTTGCTGTAGTTTGGACAAACCGACTCCTCGCGGATGAGGTGGTGGTTGATTAGAACGTCCATGTGGAAACGTGAAATGTGTATGTTTCTTAGCCGTCGAACTAGCTTGGGCGTGGCGGGGAATGGTGTCCTCGTGAACACTGTACGTGTACTGTGAATATCCTCGCAATGCCAGATCAGGCTTTTTGATTTTCGTACCAAAGACTTGTTTCATACTCTTGAGCTGGTGATGCCATTTCGACGGGTCCTGATTGCTTTGGCTGCAGAATACAGGGTATGAAGTAATAATCAATTTTTGCCTAAATAATATAGATCTCTACCTAGTGCTTACAGCCTTGGTAAAGACAATGCTTATCCTACTCATACCCCGCAGTATGAATTATTTCTTATTACCCATCAACCAAGCCCCGTAGGCCTCAAGCCAATAGGTATAGGTTACAACTAAGTTATTCATCGGTGTCATGGTAATATCGACATCACTACTGCGCTAATAAAGTCTTTTGCCTAAAAGGGGTCCATGCATCGAAAAGAACCGTGAATGAAGTTCGTTATAACTACTTAAGATAACATTCCCTTACATTAGCTACCCAAACGTCAAAGAAGTCACTGCGCGCTCCAACAATCAGAAATGTCGTGTCCAAAGCCCATTCTCCAGGCTGCCAACTTCCACAGCATTTTTATACTGGCGAATCTCTTTACATCTTCATTGTGCATTGCCATTGACGCAACTGCACCTGGCTCAAAAGTACTAGACGCCATTATCATTCCTAATGCTGACAATATTCGCGGCTATCTGCACCTCCCAACCGAATTACCGGCGTACCCAGATGTACACATACATTGGAAATCGTCTCATCCAGCTGTAGTGTCGGATAGGCCTCATGGCAGAATTGCCGCGGGTGTTGTCAAGCGGCCTCCGGTTGGCTCTGATGCCGTCACGGTCCATTTGACTGCTTGTCTCACAGACGGCGGTTATTGGCCGCTTTGTCGCCAATTTCCAGTCCAGGTACAACCGTCCATTGACATTGCCCAGTTCTCCCGTTACGCGATGACAAATTTTGCAAGGTCAAATTCCAACATAGGCCAGCAAGTTTACTTCGCAACGAGCGTGGGTAACGATCCGACGGCTTGGGTGGCCACCAACGATGGTAAGGCTGTCCTCAACTCTACCAAAGGCATGCATGGCACCCGGGATCCTGTGCTTGTACGCACACCAGAGGGCGATAGATTCTTCCTCATTGCATCTGACCTCAATGTCGACGCTGTAGAATATGGATGGAAGAACTGGGATTGGGCTCAAAGTGGTGCGAGTCGCTACATTGAGGTCTGGGAATCTGGCGACCTGCGGAATTGGTCCAAACAGCGCCACGTCCTTGTATCGCCACCGGAAGCCGGAATGACATATGCTCCAGAGGCTATCTGGGATCCTGAAATCGGAGCTTTTGTTGTCTTCTGGACTTCGAGCATGTACCCAGAAGGGACGTATTACTCCAGTGACAAAAATGATCCCAATGGACGTTATCCATTGACTGGAGGACAAACATTGTACTCAACGACTCGAGATTTTGTCAATTTTAGCCCTGCAAAAGTGATGACAGCGCGAACTGGGCATGGGACTCTGGATCCAGTCATTATCCCGGACGGGAAAGGATACTACCAACGCATAGTTTCCGACCGCAATTCAACAGGAGTCAATCTTACTTGGTATGGATTACCATGTGACTCAGAAGATCTCTATCAAGAAAGAGCACGATCCATTCTTGCACCGCCAGAGGAATGGCAGCTCGTTGCAACATGCATCACGCATCGCACAATGAACACCACTTACGCCGAGGGTCCGCTGGTCTTTAAAGCAAACCTTGAGGATCGTCGGGGTAAAGGCTACTATATGTACGCAGACCAGAAGTGGGCTGGCTCGCCGTCAGGAGAGTTTATGGAAGAACAATACCAACCTTACTGGACCGCGGATATTGCTAAACCAAACTGGCAGCCAATTAGCTGGATGCAGAAGCCTGACTACAATCTGGCACTTGGAGTCATTCGACACGGCCACATCTTGTCTATCACGACGGCTGAGCATGCAGCCCTTCGCGGAATAAACTTACATTCTATTAATGTAACCCCCCCTAAGAGGCGCATCTATAGGATTGGCGAGCCTCTCGACCTGAAAGGTATGATTGTTTCTGCAATATACTCGGACGGTACTATAGATGATGAATTATTCGAGGGTTATGGGGGCTATTCAATCTCAGGCTTCAACCCACGCAGCGAAGGCAAGCAAGCAGTTAAAGTCTCATACTCAGTGGTTGGTATTACTAAAACAACCTCGTTTACTGTAAAAGTGAGACATTGATAGTTACTACTATTAAGTCAGGTTGCTTATATAACCAGTCCGAAAGAGTCTTCGCGTTGTTGTTCACAATTGTGGCGCATTGAAAATAGTTTTTACTGTTGTGGCGTGAGGCTCTCGCGTCGCCAACGTATAGATCGTTGATTGAGTCGTGACTAAACTGGCGCTTCAAGTCGTGGTGTTGAGCACTAGGTGGATTTAGAACCACGCTGCCTCCCATAACATCTGCTCAGCCGCTAAACAGTTTAGTCAAGCTGGTGATTACAATGTCAGCGACAGGAAGCACATCGATGTGACACTCATCAGATTGCGTCGTTAACGACGAGTGTGAAATCTAGCTCACCAACTAATTGATGCGAGTGATAAAGTTTTGGTGTGCATAGCAGTGGCTTGCCTGTACACTAGGTCCATAATGATAGGACGGGACACCTTCTGGCCTTTTCGCCTTGAAGGATGAACTTCAGCCTATTGTTGTACTTGTGATAGTGGAGGCTTTGCTGCCAGACGCCCTCCCCTGTATAAGCTCCACATGGTGTCTGTATAATTCTTTGAGTGATGGAGTTTCTGATAACTTGCTCACCTGACTTCAATACGTTGGTGGGCGTCTAAGCACGCACATAACTATCACGACTGTTAAGGTGCAATAATCGACAAAGCTGAAGTCTCCGGATTAAGTGTCTATGCGGCTTCTACAGTTATTTACATTTTAATATATAAAAGTGAGACTTTATTTTGTTATTCTTAATTCACCGCGAGAATATAAAACCTGAACTTACGTCGACTCAGTTCATAAACCACAATCTAAGCTGGTTTCTATTTAACCAAGGCCTATTAAGTAGTGAAAGGGTTGAAGTCAATACCAAGACGATCAGCCTCAGACTTTATCTTCTTATTCTTTCTGACAAGGAACCATTTAATAGTAGATGCAAGTGTAATACCAAGACTTGCAAATGCAATCTGTAGGATCATAGCCATTGTGTACCGAGGCGCATCCTTATCAGGAAAAAAGTAAGGTGAGATGACATTACCCAAGTGCCCGAAAATGTTAACGATGGCACCAGCAGCAGCTCGCTTTTCGGGTGTTTGACTCATGGTAGAAACAGCCCATGTGTACTGCAGAGTGTTTGCAGAGAAGCAACCAGCTGCGTAAAGGAATGTCATGGCATAGCGAACGGCTGCATTGCCAGTTGCGACGGTGACGATGAAGCCGGCGACAGAACATGATAGAGGGATGACAATGTGAAGTCCTCGTTCGTGGCGACGATCAGAATCCCATGATACGTAAAAGGTGCACAGGGTACCGAAGACGTATGGGGGAGCAGTCATAAGAAGTGAGGTAACATCGTTACCAAAGCCTGATAATGTGTTAGAAAATGCGGTCGGTTGTTGTACGAAAGTGAATCATACCTAATCCGCTGACAATAGTGGGGAAGAAGTTGTTGAAGCCATAAGAGGAAGTGATAAAGATGTTCATGAACAGGAACATGTAAAGCTTGATATCGATAACAGCAAGCTTAAGTCCAACCCAGACAGTCGACTTCTCATGGATCTCAACCCGGTCGTCTAGAATACGCGCAGCAGCGACCTTGCGCATTTCCTCAGTCATATATCGTGTCGCACCTCCAGTAGGGGAGTCCGGGTAGTTTGGAAGGATAAAGTAAGCAGTTATAGCGAAGAAGGCGCTCAGGGCACCTTCAAGGATGAAAAGCCACTGCCATCCAGCAAGACCCATTGGGCCGTCAAGACCGCCAAAGACACCAGCGGCAATAAGTCCGGAGAAGGCTTGGGCGAGGACGAGACCGGAGTAGAGAAGCGCGACACGAAGGGCGAACTCACGACGCGTGTACCAGCATGACATGAGAAATACAGCCTAGAGAAGTTAACACGATGATATAATTTCCACGGGGGTGTGTTGGCAACATACACCAGGAAACAAAGGCGCCTCAACAATACCTAAAATGAATTGCACACCCCAAAGACCCCCGGCACTCGTGCAAAGCGCCGTCATCGCCGAAATGGCGGACCAGATAAAAGCAGCAGCAGGGAGATAAATTGCCGGTCGTACACGGGTGATCAACATATTAGAAGGTAACTGCGCAAGCATGTATCCAACCGTGAGAATTGCAACAGCGGTCTGATAATCGCCATCTTTGAGGTTGAGATCCTGATTGAATGAATTGAGACGGGCCTGGGCAATGTTGGTGCGATTGAGATAGTTGAACATGTAGAGAATCCACAGCTGGGGAAGCATCCATGTGTCGAGGGCGCGGACAATCTTCTTCTCCAACTCTGCGGCATTTGGGAGGCCGAGAGCTGCAACGTTGGAAAGATCAGGACATATCTCAGGCTTT
The DNA here is from genome assembly GCA_014898915.1 of Fusarium chlamydosporum. Lineage (NCBI taxonomy): Eukaryota > Fungi > Ascomycota > Sordariomycetes > Hypocreales > Nectriaceae > Fusarium > Fusarium chlamydosporum. The sequence goes on along the minus strand of JAAVUD010000205.1, from coordinate 127,344 downwards.
TCTTGCGCGTAGGAGGGCGTGTTGTGTAAAGGTCCTCCTATGTATTTGTTGTCCTCGTCCTCGGGGGCTTGTGGTTTGGGGTCTGACATGTCTAGAGATGGGCCACAAGATGATCAATTTCGAAGAGCGAAAAAGAAGAGGTACAGAAAACCAAACCTGTCTGTCTACCATACCTCATCCCTCTGCGATGCATCATCTTTATACCTCTCCACAACTCGTCTCCTCAGACTGTCAAAACCACCAAGAAAGCGCCACTGCATTCATGGCAAGAGCAGGGACCTGACTCAGGACTGCGGGGAACCATACTTGCATGCTGTGAAATGGAGCATCATATCCTTAAAAAGTAGGTGCCGAGAGTCTTGGCTTGTGTGAGTGCAAAAGGTGAGGTAAGAAGTAATGGCCAAGCGAGGTGAGAAAAGCCAAGCGAACAAAGAAGAGCAAAAAGAGAGAACAGGATGCCAAAGCCAAGGTGCAGGGCCATGGCTTATAATGTGGGGAGAATTCGGGGCGGATGGTAAGGTAGTGTACCATCACCAGCGGAGAAGACTGTAACCCCATGGTTTTTGAGGCACTTTATTTGGGGTCAATGGCTAGCAGAATCCACATGTCTGTAACAGCTGGGTTAGCTCCTCTCCTTCTTCGCTCGAATGTTTGAATTCCCTGAGCCTTAGAGTCTTCAAATCTCTTCTCGTGGTTGTAAAAGTGTTCCATGCTAAGCCTTTTAGCAATGTCAATCCCCCAGATTCTCCCTCGCTATGACGCGCCTTGGCTAATTATGCGGCTTGTCCCTCTTGGCGAGTGGTTTTTCTTCTCTCAATTGTCTATCTTTGGCAATGATGGAATCCATCGGCGACCAGTTCAGCTGCCGACCAAGAAACTAGCCAAGACCCCAAATAAATACCTGGGTTGTCACATTCCCCCTCGCTAACCCGCTGCCTCCAATTGAAGCCTGACAAATATAGCACAAAGTTCGGAGAAGCCGTCAGGGTTTACATAAGTAGGTAACGTCATCCGATTTTATTTGTCAAAAATACCTCTCTTGGCAAAGTGAGATGCGTGAGTTGGGGGGATGATAGAAGTTGGAGAGGCTTGGAAGGTTATTTGACTCCGCTGGACAGCGAGACAGAATGGAGGGACTTGGGACAGCGAAAATTTAGGGTCTTGGCTGCCAAAATTCATGATTCGGGGGGTGACACAAGCGTGGGGGAACCCCAATATGATGTTCGAAGGGGGTAGGTGCTCCACCTCAGTTAAGGGAGAATAATACGGAAGATTAAAAAGGGAATAACGATGGGTCAAGTTTCATTAAAGGTTACGTTACGATAAATACAGCAAATTCTTGTTATAGTTGAAAGGGCGAAGAGAATGATATGCTACGAAAAGCCGGCTATTAGATAAGTTTCTAGCCACCTTTATATACACTTAGAAGATTATCCAAAGAACGATTCAAGTAAGCATGTAGTTTTGACCGCCTCAACGAGAGACCTTGTCTCACTTGCTCCATCTTGATAAATACTGTATAAGACCCACTTCCCCTAAAGAAAAGGCTCAATAAAGCTCAATTTTAGCCATAGCATTCTTCACACCAGGTCCTTCTCAAAACAGATGTTACCCTAACTAGCCGGGGTGCAAACTGGTCTAGGTACTGTAGTATTGGCAGCTAGAATTAAGTGGAGCATTAGATGGTGTGTGCTTCTATTAGTGTTTAAGAGCGGCTAATCAATGAACCGCGCAAAAAGCTAAGATATTAGAGTATTTATTACAGGATAATGTAACGCTTATTTACCAATGTGTTACTGTGTGGTGATATAAACGAGTGGCAATAGAACTGTGGGCAGTGGTCGAATGTATGCCGCTAATCCGTTTATCTGAGTAGAGGAATAGGGAAAGAAGAGTGGTGACAGGGTTCATAACAGTTTGAGAAAGGGATAACTTCCTCAGTTTGATAATACCATTACCGAGGTTTTAGATGCGCTTTATTATTAGTCTCAAATTATTACCTAATGCATCACAATGGGTTATTCTGAAATGGGACTAATCTAAGCCATTAGAAGCTCAACGCAAGATCGCACTAGCCTTCTGTAAGTACTAATCATAATATTACCAATATAGTACTGCACTACTTATCTATTATATTTACTTCTTATAACTGTAGCTAACCTACAAGTATTAACCTGATGCATTCTCTGTATGCATTACATTCTGTTTCTCCTTATTTTCAATATCGCCAATATGCTCACCTAGCCATATGCCATCCTTACGCAACTTCTTCTCGATTCGTACCGGATCCCAAATACTCTTTGACCTTATGAAAATTTCATCAATCTCTTCTAGAGTACAACCTTTCGTTTCCGGATAAAAGAGGAATATAGCGATAAAAGTAAAGAGAGTTATGCAGGCATATACAGTGTAGTATTTATAGCCAATATTCTTCAACGCATGAGGGGACACCTCAGCAACAAGAAAGTTAAACAGCCAATTGGCGCAGGCACCAATGGCAGTAATCTGAGCACGAATACTCAAAGGTGATATCTCGGCAGCGTACATAAAAGGGAGGAGAAAAAGGCCGACAGGGAAGAAGAACATAGCCACAAAATAAAAGAAGATTGCTGCTTCGCTGGCAGACTTGTTGGTCAAGTCGGACATGAGACCTGCAAGCGAAGTCTGAGCAACACACATACCCAAAGCACCAGCCATGAGCAGCTTGCGGCGGCCAAATCTGTCAATGAGCACAAGGGCAAAGCCAGCAGCTACGAATTGCCAGACCTGTATGCACGCGGAAAAGATGCGAGACTGGGTAGGTGAGTAGCCGAGCTGTTGCTGGAAGATGGTTGTGGAGTAGAAGGTGACAATGTTTATCCCAGACATTTGAGCAAGAATGGCAAGACCAACAGCGAGAACTGTGCGGTGGAACTGACGCTCGGGACCCATGGTGAAAACAGACACTTTCTGGCTCCGCTCCTCAATATAGGCGTCGCGGATGAGGGAAAGCTCTTCTCTGATAAGCACGGAATCATCTGGGAGGTCTTCAAAGGCAGCCATGACCAGGACCGCTTCCTCGAACCGGTCTTGTTTGATGAGCCAACGAGGGGACTCGGGGAGGAACATGACGAAAGTGGTGATGATGATGGCGAATATGCTTTGGAATGCGATGGGAAAGCGGAAATTGACCTGGTTGTTTTTGACGAAATAGAGCCCGAACTCCATCCAAGATGCAACAACAATGCCACCGATTGCAAAGAAACCCTGGAGAAGAACACGGCGACCACGTTCCTTGGCACTGGAACACTCGGAAACCCACATGGGAACGGTAGCAGTCAATGCACCGACTCCGAGGCCTGTGATGATCCTGGCGGCAATAAGTTGTCCAAGAGAGAATGAGCTGCTCTGTATCGCGACGCCAACGATCACGATGCAGCCTGCGATGAAGATGGTACGACGACGACCGAGAACGTCACCGACAGAGGCGCAAGTAAGTGCTCCAATAGCACAGCCAACTTCATAAATAGCCACAGCAGTACCTTCAAATGGATACATACACCGGTTAGCAGTCATAAAGTAGTAGGGGCGGTCTGAAGAAAGCTGGAAATGGTGCTTACCCTCAATATTGGCATTCTTTATCCAGGGAAACTGGTGCTTGAAGGTATCCAGGGTCAAGAGACCATTCATGACGGCTTGATCGTAGCCCTGGAGTGCAAACGCCGTGGCTGCGACTATGCTCAGTACAGTACTGAGGGACTTACCCCGAAAGCCAAAGTAAGACATAATGGGTGTTTAATCAGGATCGGGAGGAGAGTCCTCGTTACTAGCACCGATCCGGTTGTGCAAGTGAGAAGACAAAATTTGGTGGTCTTGATTAGAGAAAGATTGAGAAGAACTACCTTTTTTCTTCTCCGCCCTCCGATTGTTAAGTCATCAGAGTCGCTTGCCCAGAGACCAGATCAGCGGTGCAAGGTTGCAACACTTTATAAGAGCTCTACCTCGGGCTAATAAACTCAATAGAACCCTATAATAAAGAAGTTTTTCGAGAGAAAAAACGCAACATACCGCACATCATGTTGATCAGAGAATCAGTGTACTCCGTATGCCGAGTCTGCCGATTTGGCGTGGGCCGCGTAGTATCGGGTAATACGGCAGCACAATTAAACAACGCAAACTCACGATAGTTCTGGACTTCAAAGTAAAAATCGACACTTACTCCATTTCTCCCCACTTCATCGCTTTGTCATATTCTTTACCCCAGATTATTTCCGATCCACGTTGTTCAATTCAGTAAAGCGCAGAGCCTGTTACTTCTATCATGACGTGTGCAATGCGTGGATCACTGCGCTGGACCAATGATTCTACTTCAGTGACCAAAAGTAGCCATCAGCAATCCATCAAGAAGACTTCCCCTGGCCGTATAACCGTAAACGCTGCCCCGTAAGCTACGTATCTACTCTCTTGAGCACCATCCGCTAGTCGAGTGGGTTTGACTGAATTGCTTTTACTCGAGTACTAGTTAAACGTGGCATAACAATAACATGTACCTGCCGTGAATTGGGCACTCTGGTAGTGAATAGAATTATACGTTGCAGGCCAGCTAGATGTACTGTCTGACAAATTCGATAGTAGCATATTCATAACTATCCAAATAAAGAGAGTATTTGCGACTTATCTCAACCCCGGGGTAAACTCACAGGTTGCGTTTCTTGCCATTGTATATGTAATGTGTAGGGCTGACACGCCAGAGAGACTAATATAAAGCAGGTTCAAGTGAAATTGCTATGTATAATATCCCCCATTTTGTTCAAGAGGGTTCTCCTGCCAAGTCACATCCAACATCAACTAGGCCTGTAAGAATTTGTATTTAGTCGCTACCTCTTTGCCCACTACCTCTTGTTATTAATAAGTATTCTTAGTAGCTAATCCCCAAAAGAAGGCCGCCCAAGCGCCAAGAATAAGCACAACAACAGCACCAAAATTCACCAATCCCAACATTCGACTCCATTCAGCCCTTTCTTCTTTCTCATACTCCTCCTTTGTCGTAGTAATAGTGTGCCCATTCGCGACTCTCTGCTTACGACTCCACTGCAAGTGCCCCATAAGGTTACTAGTAAAACCTAACGCTAGGATTATCAACCCCACAACAACAGATCCGGCCGCCATCGTTGCATACAAAATCGTGACGTTGTCGTAGCTGTTGTCGCTGCGGTCTTGAATCACACCTGCTATGACACCCACGATAATACTCATGCTGTTGTTAATGGCGATTTTGATCGCGTAGCCTGATCCGAAGACTTCTTGGTACCACATGCTCGTGCGAATACTGTCAATGATAACAGTAGGCCCGAAGGATGTAGCCACTGCAAAAATACCAAAGCTGGCGGCTGTCCCAGAAACCGTTGGACCCCATGCTACAAGGCACATGGACAAAAGCATTCCGCAACCACATACAAGCAGAAGTGTGAGCCTTTGTCCAAACATGTCGACAAAGATACCAATCAATGGTACGAAGAAGAAACCAAGGTATTGCGACATTGATGCATACCAACCTGCCTTGACAGCCGAGATCTTGAAGCGCTGCTCAGCTAATTCCGTGCTGTTGGAAGCAAATACACTAGCCGTGGATGTCTGGAAAAGCGAGAATAGGCAAATCATCCAAAAGGACCAAGGGAGCTTCAGCATCTTGCCAATCTCGAACTTCTTATTGTTTTCGGTCAATTTCTCCCCTGTAGCGGGGTCCTTAGTACCCGCATATCTCTTCTCGCACCAGCGTGTAAACCACCAGAAGAACAGCGTGGCGACATTGGTGAAGAGGTTCATGAAAACAGCCATCCAGTACGCCCAGCTGAAATCACCAAGGTTCTGAGCGATGACGTTGGCGGTGGCTTTGCCCACGAAGGAACCAATTTTGCCAATGCCGAGTTCAAATGCGAGTGTTGATGCGAAACCCGAAGATGGAGGAAACCATGAGGAGAAGATCTTATACTGGGCGACTTGAGTTGCGACATCGCCAAGGGCTTGAATGACGGCACCCCCAATCATAAACTTGTAGCTTCGGACAGTTGTTGCGGCCGCGACGAGGATTGCTCCTAGACTGAAGATGGCGTTTCCCCAGAGCATAGTGCCTAGACAGAATCAGTATTGATGCGATAAAGTAGCAGCCAAGGTACTTACGAGCACCGCCGTATCGGTCTGTTAGAACACCACTGACAAGAATGAGAGCTGTCTTGATAAAGTCTCCGCTTGTGTCAAGGACGGCATATTGAGTGTTTGAGATATGAAGTTCCTGGACACGTTAGAAAGATCCCTAACGTTGAGAGCGAACATACCTTCTTCAGGGTACTCTTTAAAGCGCCTGTAACACCACTACTCCAGTGTCCACCAAAGCCAATCATACTCACGATGACGACCGAGAGTATCTTCATACTCAGGGGTACAGGCTTTTTGCCATGATCTTCACCGATATTGCCATTATCTGATTGGTCAGATGCCGGCACGACATTGGCTACGTCCTTGACTTCCTTTGATGAATCCATCATGAGGAAAAAGAGGATGAGCGCGATGGAATTAGATGATTGAGAAAGATTATCAGATGGCCATCAGGTTCTTTATCAGATCAAATCGGGTGGAACCGTTTCCAGATTTTTCAACAAGGTTTGTCACTTCAGGTCCAGGCCCACGGGGCTAACGATAACCCCACTTGGCGTGGAAATGTCAGGAGAGCTGAGATGAGCTGTTAGCTGAGGATACAGTAGATGTTAGAAGAGCTGGAGATAAGGTGCAAAAAACTACACATTCTACTGAATTCAGTTGAGTATAAAGAGCTTAAGATGTGTAACACTAGCCTATGCCATACTGACACGGTTTAAAAACTCTTTCATGATCGTTTAGAGTAGCATATGGTATATAAGGTTGGTATACTGTTAACAGAAAGACTTATCTCTAACCGATTCGAAAACTCGTCGCTCCGATATTTTGTCCCTGTACTTGTCCAACCAGTCGGTATCCCTTGTCTCTCTTCCGAAACCAGCTTAGTTCCCCGACCTTCGGACCCTTTTCCCTATACATTTCCTCACCGTGAGACGCTACGACCCACAACAACCCATAAACAACGAGTGACGCCTCCTTTCTCACTGTGAAAAAACACAAACATATAATCACCAGCCAAGATTATCTCGCTTTATCTTGATCTCTTAGCCCAGATGGCGTGTTTGTGTAAGCACGTCGATCAACTGATTGATAACTTTGATCCGTCTTCCGCCGCCCGTCTCGCATCTAGTCTGAACAAGCATCTCGAAGCGATACGCGCCATCCTCGCTAGGAATAAATCCCTCGCCAAGGAGGTTCGGTACCAGATTATTCCGAGTAATCAGCGCACGGCCAAGATTCTGTCGCTCCAATCTATCACATTCGATAAGATTGGCAAACTACATCGCACATTCAAAAATGACACAAAAGCCTTTTGGGCGACTACAGGTGATACTTTACTCCAAGAGTTGAGGAGGCGAATTGCGTGCGTGACGATATTTTTGAGATCCAAGATCAACGATGATGCATGGATTGCAGATGATGTTGCTGGGGTTGTCAAGGGAAGGACCTTGTCTGAGTTGAGATATGCAGGAAGCAAGTACATTAAGATTGCGAGGAGACTCGGGGGAGTCGGGTCCGTTCTTTGGCTTCCTTTAGAAGTACCCGCCTCGACGTGAGTGGCTCCGATGGAGTCGGTGTTCATAATACCCACTGACAGAATCAGATATGAGCGGTATCTCAACATGGATGATAACGAAGCGTTTGATCATTTGCAAAGCATCGGGTCTGAGGCTCCTGACTTGACCTCATTTGTGCAGCAACTTATCACAGAGCAGCTCAACGGTTAGTACTATCATAACCTTCCTGAGCGTTCAACTAACGATTGAGAGACCCAAAAATTACTTTGTCCCATTATAACCTCCTATCAGAGTATGGAGACTGCTTCCTGCCATCAGAACAAGGCCTTCTTCTGGTCCTTGCCCTCGGGGGGACAGAAGTCCCAATTGACCTTTTCAAAAGTGTCAGAATTCCCACGAGACGTTGGACAGACGAAGGAGAAATACAAATTATCACCCCTACAGAGTTCGGGTTTAATCCTGACTTGGTAAAGGTGCTGTCTAACGAAGACACGCTGTCACACACCGCGCAACGGCCTGATATCACTCAGCAAACCCTGGCAGATGGCACAATCACCTTGTCACTTCGTTCCTATTCACGAGACAACATCTCAAACCGTCTCTCGCCACAAACTGTTGAAGACTGGGCGACAACGGCGCTGAGGCTATTATGCTTTGCTAGCCCCCCCTGCTACGAAGGAAAGGTCAATTGGTAAATCCACTCTGAGACTCTCCACAAGACTTAGCTAATGGACCGCAGGACCCTCCCTCTCAAGACGGCAATCTGGAATCTTCTCGACAAAATGACCTCTCAGAGACGAGTTCCAGCGTCTCTACGAACAAGCCTCATAGAAACCCTACTCTTCTTCTGCGAACGCGATCTCTTCACAATCCGTCTCGCCGCCATCGAACGTGCCAAGTCGTTGCTGCGCAAAAACATGTCCTTCTACTACCAAGCATCCGTAACTCTCTTCGACAGCATAATTTCGGGTAAAGACGGTAACTTTGAGCGCTCAGACACCATCATCAAGAGCTTTCTGTTATCAGAACAGCATGACGTGAGCACAAGATCTGACAATGCCCTTCGTGGAAGATTGCATATATCGAGCATCGAGAATAAAATTCACCGCTACGACAAGGATGTTGCCGCGATGATATATAACTGGAAGGGCATTCACCCTCTTTCTACGTTCGAGATTGAGGTAACCAGAAGGTTGCAGGGTGTTGCGGCGAAATTCTTCCATTCTATCGGCGATTTCAAGACTACTAGGGCGTCTTTGGAGCAGCATTTGTGGCTGAATTCTACCGTGCCGATACGGCAAAACACGAAACTGCTGATTGTTACGAGATTGGCAGAAATTCATTGTGAACTACACGAGTATGATAAGGCCATTCAAGTTTCGAAGGTAGAGCTTGACGCTATGTCTTCCAGAAAAGGTCGACCTTTCCGGCGGTTATCCATGGCGCTGGCAGAAGGCTGTATTGGACTGGGCCAGCTTGCCGATGCCGCAACAATTCTCGACGAGCTTATCGCGATTGAGCCACCTGAGCTGGACGATTTGAATGACCAAGTTCTCAAAATGCGCCGTCTTATTCTCGCAGCGCGCATCCAGCACGAACGCTGTAACTTTGCTGAAGCTTTTAGCGTCTGGCAACTCACGGGTCAAACTATGCGGACCTTGTCGACTTTTAATTCCAGACATGGGTGGATAATAGCTATCGTCCACCTTTCCTCAGCCCACGCGCAACTAGCACTAGGTGATGATGAGGGTGCGAGACGGTCATGGGACGCGGCTGTTGAAGTGGCCATGAAAGAGCGATTTGAATTTGTCTTCCCTGTGTTGGCGACGACATGGTTACAGAAAATTGTGGGGGAAATATTTCAGGAAAAGGGGTGGCCTCTTAGGATCATGATGCCAGGTGGGAAATCGGATCTGACATGGTTGTGAGTCAGCAGGAGACACCACTATCATATAAGAAGACCTTATTTATTAAACAGGAGCTTACATTGTTGCAAATCTGAAGAGGACATGCGTTGAGAGAGGCCTTCCGGACTATGATTTGTAAAATATTATCTGCATGCTTCCAGTATTATCAGCACTATTGCTGACAGGATTTTAGGTAATAAGCTTTCATCTTACGCAATTATACACAAAACTGTCCACACCTTCAAGTAGTAAGAGGCACTAGATGTGGATGTTCTTTGAATATATGCGAATTGGTCTGCAATAGCTCGGATTGATGATATAACCGATCTTATGGATAACCAAGCAAGTCGTCATCCACTGCAACAGAAATAATATTCAGGATTCGAATCTTTAGTCAATAAGATTTATTCATGCAACCCTTGATTAACTACATCTGCATTCCGGTGGCACAGGTTATAATAAGGCTGACAATATTACTGAACTTCCTGAACCGTCTAGTGCTCACTCGAACAACAAGTATATATCCGTCATCTTCCATACTCTGGACCTCGCCAAACTACCAAGACAACTGAACTACGACCCTTCTCTACAAAATGTCTACAAATGCCGAGAAACCAGTTATTGCCATCGTCCAAGGCGCTTGGCACCGCGCGTTCCACTATGAAGCCTTCGCACGATTGCTGATAGACCAAGGCTTCACTGTGCTCCTGCCTAATAACGTCTCAGCTGGGGAAGTCGAGAAAATCAAGGGTAAAACTCATGTAGACGATGCCGAAGCTATTCGAAAGACACTTCAACCTTCTCTTAATGAGGGCAAACGCATTGTCCTGGTCTGTCATAGCTACGGAGGTATCCCAGGTTCATTCGCTGTGGAAGGCTATCAGATCCATGAAAGAGAAAAGCAAGGCTTGCCTGGAGGAATTATGCATGTTGTATATGTTGCAGCGTTTGCATTCCCTGTGAAGGGTCTCTCTCTCCTGGCCGCTGTTGGAGGAACCTTCGGTCCTTTCCTGGATAGAACTGTGCGTAGTCCCAGCTCCCACCATACCAAATGATCATACTAATCAGTTCTATTTTCTAGGAGGATGCACTTTACCTGAACGACAAGGCAAAGGACACTTTTTATAACGACCTCCTGTCAGACCAAGCGAACAAGGCCTTGGCAGAATGTGCCCATCAGAGCACCGCAAGTCTTGAAACACCTTCAAACTTCGTTGCAACAGACATCATTGTGCCAAGAACGTATGTTGTCTGTGATATGGATCACTGTATACCTGTGCAGGGCCAGCTCGCTATGGCGGGGGCTATGAAAGATGACGTTACTATTGAGACTATTAACGCTGGACATGTCCCCTTTCTACATGGAGAAGCTATGAGGAAGGTAATGTCTATTATTAGGAAGGTGGCTGAATGAGTGCGTATTAGGGTGTACTCAAACTACTGCCAAAATACAGCAAACAGTCTAAACATATGTAACTTATTTATATAGGTCTACATAAGGATACATAACATTAGCACATCTTAGTTTGATAAGTTGTAACTTTATTAGCTGTAAAATATTGAGCACTCTTCGGCCTTAATACTTTCCTCTACTCTAACTACCCTATAGATTAATCGATTGCAATAATAAGTAGCCCTATAAAGACTTATATATTTCTTTCAACCTTACTAAGGAGGGTTAGCACTATAATTAAATAGAACTAATATAGCAGACCCTCGTGGTTATTGAGATACAACTTGTTTGCAATTATATAAGTTGTTACACATAATACTCAATGCCAATAAGACGCTTCTCTAAATAAAGGTATAGAGCTGTGCAGAAAATGGAGAATATATTAGTCCCGTCTTATTCCCTTCATATCCCGATCCCCACTTTCTCATTAATAGCAACTTCCAGCGGCTTTTTCCGTCTGGCTTTAAACTAACTATTGGTTAGCCACATGACTTAACTTCTTCCAGCAGGTTGACACGCAAAGTCATTCGATGCGTCGGATATCCCTGTAGACTAGCCAGATCAGGCCAACCGACCCATTGAGCAGGTCTATGCGCTTTGTCTCGATCACCAGCTGCTTAAGTTACTGCCCCATTCATCCCCATGGTTAGTGCCTATTGCCCTTCAATTCCTTAAGATCTACGATATCCCATCATTCCGTAAGTCTCGTCTTGCATAGCACGTCTTAATTCAATAAGCAAAGCATGGACTCCTTGACTATCTTCACAAACGGCCGTATTGTCAGCCATGCCAATGGTTCGCATCAGGAATGCATGGTATTGCAAGGATCTAAAATTGTTTACGTTGGCGCGGAAAACGACAAGAAAGTCCAAGTAGCCAAATCCCAAGGTGCTGATATCTTGGATCTCAACAACAGAGTTGTTCTGCCAGGCTTTATCGACAGCCATGTCCATCTTCTGTTTTTCGGCCTTTCGCAGCAGAAACTCGATCTTGGAGGATGCAAGTCTCTAGAGCAGATTCGACAGAGATTAGCAGACTTTGCCAAGCGCAATCCCAACCTTCCCCACATCTTATGTCGAGGGTGGCTTCAATCTGCGACAGATGGAGTTGCGCTGGCAAGCATGATCGATGACATCGATTCGCGACCCATCTTCATTGACGCGAATGATCTTCATTCGGCATGGTGCAATACCGCAGCTTTGAACAAGCTACCAATTGATGAGATAAAAGCCAAGGTGCCCGAGTTCATCACATGCGATAAAAACGGCAACCCGACGGGTCTTCTAGCCGAAGGGGCTGTTACGGCGTTCATCTGGCCTTTCCTAGTGCAATCGCTTTCTATGGATGAAAAGCTCGAGGCTCTGGAGAAAGCCATTGATGCGTACTCGGCAGAAGGATACACCGGAGTTATCGATATGGCCATGGATGCCACAGCATGGGAAGCTCTCCAAGTATTACGTGAGACCAAGGGTATCAATCTTCATATCGCAGCGCATTGGTTCGTTCCATATGAGGCGGATCAAAGACTTCTCGATGCGCAGATTCAAGAAGCTATCGACATGCACAGAAAATTTCATCCTTCAAACTCACCCGAGTTCTGCATCGTTGGCGTCAAACTTATCAGCGACGGTGTCGTTGATGGTTGCACTGCGGCGTTGTCGTACCCATACGGTGAATCAGTCGACTTGGTTAAACCTTTATGGCCAGGTGAGGCGATGAACAGGGCTCTTCAAAAGATCACAGAATCCAATATGCAATGCGCTATCCATGCCATTGGCGATGTGGCTGTCACGCAAGCAATTAAAGCCATCGCAAGCACAAACAACCCTACCGCTCGTCACAGAATAGAGCATCTAGAAATGGCTACCCCAGAAGACGCCCGCCGTCTCGGTGGCCTAGGTATAACAGCTTCTGTGCAACCCGTACACAGTGATCCCGCCATTCTCGAAGGCTACGCCAAGCTCGTCAAGCCTGAAGCGTGGGACAACGCCTTCCCATATAAAGAATGTCTCGATGGCCACGCCAACGTTGCAATAGGCACCGATGCACCTACGGCGCGTCACCTCCCTTTCCCCAACTTGTATAATGCAGTAACAAGGAAATCTGCTTTAGAGCCGCAAATGAAGACGGTCACTAATGCGAAGAGCGCGCTTACGTTACTGCAAGCCATGGCAGCTGCCACGTATGGTGCTGCATATTCAAGGTTTGCAGACACATGGACAGGAAGTTTGAAGGAGGGGTTCAGAGCGGACTTCATGGTATTGCCAGCTATGCCTTGTACTGAGATGCTCTTGGACATAACCATTGATGAGACGTGGTTTGGAGGAAGGAGAGTTTACGACAGGAACGAAGGGAGTCGATTGGAGAATTCACACCTGTAACCTTTCCAGACGTATCTATCAAAAGAGAATAAAACTCGTGAATGTATGTTGTTATTTTCACTTAAATGTTTTCAATCAGACGTAAGAAATCACGGAAGGACTTCGCCCCGCAAAGCAATGGACAATTCAACATTCTGCTACTTCTCACCGCCCCATGGTCATCTCCAACATCAACGGTCGCCATCCTTCTTAGTTTGGCCACCTCGTCCCCTTTCCACAACATGCCTCGCTCAAGAAACGGCTGTGCAACGTGCAAAAGACGCCATCGCAAGTGCGACGAAACCAAACCGTCCTGCCAGGAATGCAAAAGAAATAAACTTGAATGTGGAGGCTACGCTCTCAAATTACAATGGGATGTTGGTGTTGCCTCCAGGGGAAAACTTACCGGGTCGTCGTTACCTGTGTCAGGGTCTCATACAAAGGCGAGAGTGCAGGAGACTCTGTCGGTAGGCGATAGGTCTGGTTTGTTTGGTCAGTTCCCAGTTGCGCCGATTGGAGTGGAGAGTAAGTCTTTCGATGGGGACTCGCCGTCAGATGCGCTGCCTTCGCCTTTGGAGGAGGAGTATAGCATCAGGACCGAGGATCAAGAGCCTGAATGGCTTCAACGGAGAAGTAATCTAGAAAAACAACTTTTTCGACAATGTATGTTTCTACCAAGATTACAACTCAGCTACTAACAAAACAGTTAGTTATACAACAGACTGTGTACCTCTTCTACTCCACGTCTATGGAAGACTCGTTTGCCTCGGAACTCGAGGCCCATGCCATGCGCAGTGAACCACTGTATCTCAGTTTAATAGCAACGCATCTCTACAATTCTAACCCTCGAAATCTTCCACCACTATTCCATGACCTGTGTAATCAAAGCCTACGTCTATTTCGGGAACAACTTGATGGCTTCAATGGCCAACTGGACTCGGGGTTAGTGAACGCGGGCGTTTTCCTCTGTACCCTCCACGTAAGTTAGTGCCAGCTAAAATCACTAAATTATTGACCAGTCGTAGTTGTTTCAAGGAATTCCGTGGACGAGCCACCTCAATCATATGATGTGGGTGTATAGACTTTTCCCTTGGACCGAAAATGCGCGTCGAATAGCCGATATGGAACATCGGTTCTCCTTTGAAGCCATGGCCGTAATGGATATACCCACATTCGTACGCGGTCGCGACACACCCACCTTGGGAATCTGGGGCTACCTCCGCTCGGCGCAAGTCTCTACGCCAGGAGGACTAGCTGATGGCATCGAGACAGTTTCTGGTATTCCGAGGAGTCTTCTCGATGTCTTTGCTCGGATCGGGGAAGCAGGTATTGAGGCTGAGTTTGCCGCTTGGCCAGGCGATGAGGGCTCAGTACCACATTGTCATCTTTGGGAAACCTTTCGTTTATCCGGTATTCTCCTAAGTCGCAGACAAAAGTGTATCACTGGTCCTCAATCACCGACAAATGAGGTACTTATGCATCGTTTGATAGCGTCACTGGACGCCCTTTACGAAACACGTCATCGGCAGGAATACAGCAAGATTCTAGCGACCAATAGTATTTTGTATCCCTATACGGCTGCTCGGCTAGAAGTAACCATTCTTCAGAAACGACCCGGGTGGGTAGATTCACTACGGAAATATGGAGATCTATGCGACGCCTACCGCCACACCCCCAACGCTGTCATCCTGGAAGAAATCCTTGATAGTGCGTTAGAAAGGGGTGATAATGAGACTGATCTCGACCAAGAAGCTCAAGCACGAGGCGTGGAGATATCTCTCTTTTGATACTGTCACCACTAACCCTCATTAGGATGGTCGACACGCAGCCAATGGGAACCGCTAAGGCTTATCATCGTGATGGGGTTCACCTCCTCCTTTGAGTTCTAGGCTCGAGAGCTTGGACGTTTTACCCCGCGAAACATCGGCAGCAAGGTCGCTTTTCTCCAGGATCGCTATGATAAGGACGATTTGCATCAGGGCAGCCGGTTTCGGTCGTCGAAAGCTATAAATTTCGTGTTGCCATTGTCATTTGGGCATAACTTTATCAAGATTCTGGCAGCTCGAAAGAAGCTCAATTATTTCTCTAACCCACTAAGCTTGATTCTGATTCAGATGGATGGCGAGTTGAGTTTTCCGCCGGGGACTTCCCGTATTATCAGTGAGTGCCGACTCCCCCAGACGCGTCTGATGTGGTGCAGTCCTAATTGGTCCAAGGCCATTCAGAAACAGAACTCATTCTCGTTCCAACACCGTCCCAAGATCCAAACGATCCTCTGGTCAGTAACAAATCCCTCTTATCCAAGTCGACGTAACTGATACTTCCAGAACTGGAGTAAGCCGAGAAAAGCATGGAACTTCACCCTCGTCCTCGCTGCTACAGTACTCTTTTTCTCAGCGTCCGTCTTCAGATACCCAGCCTATCCAAACACTAACTCACAAATGCCAGAATTGTAATGCAGGTGGTCCTATGGCAACAGATGGTTGTCGACATGGACGTGACATACGATGAGCTCAACTACGGCGTCGCATGGAACGCAGCCGGTCTCGCCCTCGGAAGTTTTCTCTTTATACCCCCGGCTCGAAAGTATGGTACAAGGCCATGCTATATCCTTTCCACAGCTCTCATGGCTGCTGTGTCATGGTGGAGTGGATATATGACTAGTGTCGAAGAAATGTATGTCACGAACTTCCTCGCTGGTCTAGCTGGAAGTATCAATGAGACCATCTCCGAGATCACTGTAAGTGCAATCTGCTTTTGGGTAACACGTAACTGACAGGTCCAGATTGCGGATCTTTTCTTCGTGCATCAACGGGGTACTGCGAACGGCCTTTATGTCATTGCTGTTGTCCTCGGCCAATTTGTCTGTCCTTCAGCAGTAGGCGTTCAAGCCGCAGCGCAGGACTGGCGCTGGACGTACTACACGACTGCGATTGTCTGTACAGTCCTGACCCTCCTATTCGTATTCTTCTTCGAAGAGACAAAGTTTATCCCCATATCCATCGGGGACTTAAGACCCCGAGCTTCCAGTCAAGACGGCCCTACTCTATCAAGAGAATCAAAGAACGACAGTTCTCAAGGGGAACCTGATTGCGAGGTTGCTGCACCTCAACCAGCCAGGCTATCCTACAGAAGACGCATGCGTCTCATCACACGGACCGACGAACCTCTCTGGAGCAATTACCTAGTCCCTCTCAAAATGTTTCTCTTTCCTCATGTACTCTTCTCCGCGATTCAATTCTCCAGTGGCGTCGCCTTTCTCATCCTTCTCACATCGACTATATCAATGGTCTTTTCTGCTCCTCCATATAACTTCAACACCATCGGCGTAGGCTTGATGTCCATGGGCCCTTTTGTGGGAAACGTTCTCGGTAGTCTTTGGGCTGGACCTTTGGCGGATTGGGTGGTGATCAGAATGGCGAAGCGCAACAGGGGCATCTTTGAGCCTGAGATGAGGTTATATATGATGTTTCTCCCAGCATTGTTGATGGGTGCTGGACTCATTGTTTTTGGAATTACTGCTGAGAAGGTAATTTGCTCTTACTATTTTCTCAGAAGTACGCTAATAACTGTTAGGGCTGGCATTGGGTTTATCCTAGTATCGGAGGCGCCCTTTTTGGCTTCGGCCTGGCAGGCATGTTAGATATTTGTGCCACGATTGTTATCGACATCTATCAAAGCGTAAGTCAATTGTTAGCCCCACTGAATCTCATTCAATCTATTAACACCTCGAAAGCTCACTGCAGAGGCCTTCATCTCAATTACATTCATCCGCAACATTCCCTCTATTGGCGTCCCTTTTGGCGTTGTCGGCTGGATAGCGCACATCGGTGTTGCTAGGCTATTCATCATCAGTGGAAGCGTATCTATTATCGTTTGTCTTCTATTAGTTCCGTTTATTGTTTACGGTCGGAAGATGAGGCATAATACCTGGCAAACCTTTGAGAAGGTATTGGAGCTAAAAGGACAGACTCGACACTAGACTGGGACAAATATTCATTTGTATTAAATAGACTTTCCACATATGCCTAAGTCCTCCATTTATCCTCAGGAAATTCAACAAAACCTTGAATGTCTCCGGCGGGCCCTTCTAATTACACCTGTAAATATGTTTTTTAAAGAGAGGTAAAAGTAAAAAACAATCACTTCAAGAAACAAACCTTCACAACGTAACTAGGCATTTGACGCATATTTTGATTAAGAAGCTATCTTGAATTGCCAACGTAACTGAAATATAAAATAAATATATCTGCACTAAAACCGAATGTTACCCATTTCCTTCCAAATGAGCCCATTGGATGTTATTAGTCACAATGCAATCTAGAAGACCGACCTAACCCAATCAGTAACGGCAATGAGTTTCAGTCAAAATGAACCCTCCACAGCTCCCTATCAGTTCCTGCGGTGAAGTCACTCCTTGTGTGCATCATCAGAGTGTTATCACTAATCAAGATATCACCCTTCTCCCAAGCATAGTACAACGCAACCCGACGATCATAGAGAATGGAGTCAATAGTACTGCATATAGCAGTGCTCTGACAAGGCTCGAGCCCCTCGATAGTCACTTCAGAAGCATCAAACCTTGTCTTTGACTGGGGCCATGGTTCATGATACCGAAGACACGGCTTCCCAGTGGTAGGATGGTCAATTACTAAGGGAAGACCTTTTAAGATAGTGTTGTCGAATGCAGGTGTAGATACACTCCACGTGAGCTTTGACAAATCTAGTTCTTCAAGCCATGGCGGAAGGTATCTGAAGAAAAGCGTTGATGGAGAGAAGATTGTGAAGCCGGTATTTCTGGGTGAAGATGTGGCGCCGTGGAAAAGTTGGAAGCTGGAGTCAACGAGTAAGCTAAGTTACTGGGATTGTCTCGGTCAAAAGGTGCTACGTACCGCGGTGGACTCGAAACTATCTTCTCTCGGCCATCTTCGTCAGCTTGCTTGGTCATCTTGAACAAACCATCATAATGCATTGGCATCGGCTCTGACGACAAGACATTATTGAGTCCTTGTGATTCTTGTCCCTGGTCCTTAACTTCAAGAAGTAGGCCAAACTTCCAAGGTAGAGGTGTTCCAAATCGGTAACTCAATTCAATCAGTCTCTCGCGATTGGGCTTCTTGACAAAGCCCTTCAAAACAATTGGCGAATTGATTTCCGCTAGAGATCGTACTCTCTTGACATCGATATCATCGACTGCTAAAGATCCAGGGCCATTAACAGGACGAATGATCAGACCAGTTGGGTACATTGGGCTGATAATGATACCGCCTTTATCATCTGCCCATGATAATAACGGTGATTTCTCACGGAAGTAGGATGGCCGTCCGTTTTCATAGATTAATTCAAGGCTTTGATCAATGTCAAAGTCGGATCGCATCCCTGTTTTGATAGTACCGTCCAGCATGACAGCCACACTACAGTGCCACGGCGTTGTGTAGAGTTGTTCGGTCGGTAAAAGACTGATGGAGAGCTTGGTAGCTCCAGTGGATGGGTGAATAGACAGGCGAATATGCTCAGGATAACGTTGTCGAACCGCGTGTGCAAAAGCCTAGTTGAGCTTAGTATCGAATTCCCTTTAAAAACGCGAGATAGTTTTTAGAAATCTTACCACGCCGCGAGTCATCATCTGTTTAGCAATATATTCAATCCCTCTCTTGTACTTCGACTTGGTGCGATACTTATCTATTGGATAGACCGTTTGTAGGTCCGTTTGGAGAAATTTGATGTAGCCACGGTAAGTCATGCACTGATCTTCCCCCTGGAGGGCATGATCCCAACTCCAGCCAGGTTTGCTAAAGTTATTAAGAAGTGCACAGCGGAAGTTTGAGGCGTTGGCTACATATGTCATCTCTTCCAGCTCCTTTGGCAAATCCATGTCTACAAGATCTCGCAGACGTGCAAAAGAGATATTGGTGAGCCCCATGTCGGCTGCCATAGACCGAAGAGTCTCACCATATGCCCAGACATCCTTATCCGGCACACCTAATAAGTCTCAAAGGCGTCAGTACAAACATTTGGGAGTCCATCTAAGAGATATAACACACCATTATATACGAGTCCATCTGATATGATAGTCAGTCTGGCGCCCGGTGGATATACGTCTCCAATCGCACAGCAAAGACCATTGAGATGAGCAAGGGCAATTTCTTCCCCTTTGTCCGGAAGCTTGCCTAATGTCTTTGAGGTGGCGTTGGGTGACTTGAAAGGAAACGCGGGTAAACAAAGTGGGACCGGGTTTCCCGTCTTAACCTGTGTGTAAATGAGGGCGATGAACTTGAGAGTAGATTCATCTGCCACTTTGGAAATTACTCTATCCGGTCTCATTCGATATCTCTCGATAATGTGAAAGATTCTGCTTGAGGTATTCAGGGTGAAACTGTCGATGGGAAGTGGCAAAGGCTGGGAAACACCTGCTTCCATATCCCGACAGGGAACACCGACAGAGTGTTGAGTGGTTTGGGCTAGGCCAAGTGTGGTCATGATAATAGTGATGGCAAGAACGCTGCTCAAGACAACATGAGCGGCAAGGGTTTGAAGTGAAAGGTAAATAGAGATACGAGACATGAGTGAGAAGGGAAGGAGATAGACGCACAATAAGTATTATGAGGCTGGCAAGGGAGCTGACTATCATAGTACTGCTTTCACATGTTTCCACTACATAACCCATTCCATGACTGGCATCCGCGTTTCACCGGTGCAATTGACAGAAGGCGACCAATTGCTACAAGTGGTCGACCACGAGACCGCGACGAAGCTTGTGGCAAAACATCATACCTGGGTGACAGATCCTTGATGGAGTGAAGCATTTGTGAGTTTTAACCCAGTCCAAGTTCGACATGGCATGGATAAATCCTAAAATAGCAGGTGATTTATTTTGCCAAGCCCGTGGTTTCGCCGCCTGCAGGTAGATCTTATTAGCTTAATGAGATAATTCATGCCCGTGGATAAATTTTGATCCAATTTTCTTTGTCAGTAGAGGTCACAGCCTGGAAATGAATCGGTATCCCGCGCAATTATCCCACGCCATATCCCACTGAAATGAATAATACATTCTCGAGAAGTTGGATTCGGAAGCCTTAGCTTCAAGTGTGGATCAAATCAATGTGTCGTTCAGAATCAACGTATTTGGGATTCTCATCCTTGAACCAGGAATGGGCTTTTAGGTAATAGACTGATCTAACCGGTACAGGTAACTCACGAGCATATATACAAAACTTTTGCGACCGCTTGGTTTCTTCTCTAGTCCCATGCAATCTGGAGTGATTACAGCCATGGAGCAAGTCGACGTTACTGTTATTGGCGGAGGTCCAACTGGACTCTTCGTTGCCCTCCTCCTTCAACGGCTAAACATCTCAGCACTAGTTCTAGGTCAGTTGCAAAGCGTATGGCCATGCATAGATGAAGACCTAATGCATCTTATAGACGAGAAGCCATCCACCTTAGAGCTAGGTAGAGCTGATGCGCTCAATGCCCGTACCCAGCAATATTTCGAAGTTGCAGGCATTCTCGATGAGCTCTTACCTCAAGGTCTCAAATGCAACAGTATGGAGACAGAACTATCACAGGGTTCAAGCTAACAATCTACAGCAAGTTCAACCTTCAAGGACGGTGGATTCAAATCTCGTCAGAACGCTTGGTGGGTCGGCATTGAGCATGCTCTCTACAAGAACTTCCTCATGATCGGTCAGCCTGTTGTGGAACATGTCATGCGCTCTTACCTCGTCGATGATGTAAACCACAGCGAAAGAGTAAAAAACATCATCGAGGAACATGAGTTTGTCGAGGTTGAGACAAGCTCAGGTCGCAGAGTGCGAAGCAAGTATGTCGTAGGTGCCGACGGCGCAAGGTCCTTTACCAGAAGTGCTCTAGGGATCAGCTTCAGTGGGACCAAGCCTGAGATGACATGGGCTGTTCTTGACGCCTTCTTGAGTACTGACTTTCCTTTATGTCCTGAAATCATCACATTCGAGCTAAATGGAGAGTCAAGAGTGGCGTGGATCCCGCGTGAGCGAGGAATGTCTCGTTTTTATGTTTTACTGAAGGGTGAGATCACGCAGGAATTGGCCGAAGAGTCTATAAGAAACCATCTTGCCCCCTACCGAGTCGATTTCACAGGTACAGAATGGTTCAGCACATTTACTGGTACGTTTTCACCTTTGCAAAATTCGCCTTTGTACATCTCACGAACGAATTTTATAGTCAAAGAAAGACTTGCTGGTAGTTTCATCTCCAAAGACGGGCTCGGCCGAGTCATATTAGCTGGGGATGCTGCACATGTTCATTCTGTCAATGGCGGGCAAGGCTTAAACACCGGTATCTCTGATGCTTTCGCCTTGGCTTGGCGTTTAACCGCGCTAGTACCACCGTCTAATCTAACTGCCAATGGAAGAGAAGATATCCTACGCAGCTATGACATTGAGCGAAGAGGTACGGCATCTGAAGTCATCAGCGTGGCTGCAGCCTTGGTTAGAGACACGGTACATACGGCCAAGAAATATGTATCTACAGTTGAGAGAAACGCTGGGTACATAACTGGTAAGTTATGCTCAACTGTGGCTACGTCATTGCACTTGATTACTGACATAGATAGGCATGGGCGTCAATTACGGCGGGTTCGCCACGCCTCTCGTGCAGGGTATGGCACAAGGAATTTGGAAGCCTGGGTATCGATGCCCGGATGTGATTCTTATCAACAGTTCTGGTGAGCCCAAACGACTCTACGCCATGGTTTCTTATGGGCATTTCATCGTCTTATCCATTGGAAAGTGGAACGTCACTGATCTTGTTTCGGTCCCGGTTTATAACATTTTACCACATGAAACAGCTAGTCAGGTCGGCCAGCATGACAGCGGGGGCTTCTCTGCAGATTGGGCCAAGGCTGAAGATTCCCTGGTAGTGGTCGTGCGTCCAGATATGTGTATAGGGTACGTAGGGGGTGGGAACAGGAGTCAAGGATGGAAAGCGTATCTGGTTACGTATAACGCAAAATCTACTTGAGTAGGCTGCGAAGTTACCTACTGCAAGATTAACATAAAACTCTAATCACGTTTATTTCTATATTTGGGTTTTTATTGTTCTTTGTGGAGATCTCGCATACTCCTGTTGACGACTTGTATGTCTTCCATCACAGCTCTTACTGAACTACATGTTTTGAGTATGGGATCCATTTAGTCTCTTAGTTGATGCAGGACTTGCGACAGAATCACAACCCCCTGTAACCTCACATTACTGATTATACTGTAACACGAATACGCGTCTAACCACTCCACCTCAAAACAGTACGACAACCGCATCCCACCTTCCCACAATATCTTCGCATGCGTGACCAAGCTTGGAAAGTCACAATCCGGTTATAACATGAATATCATCGGTAGGCTAAAGGATTTTCCTATCTAGAGCCGCAGAAGAGGTAATTGTGAACGAGTACCTGCCTAATATGACTATTATATACGATGCGACTGTGACAGTACGCCAGGGTTCGTGTGACACCAGGATATAAAATGCAAATGATAGTGCGATATTCGGAAATATATCCTGTATGCAACCTGGTCGTCTAACCGCCTAGACTCAAGGTCTGCTTTCCAATTCGCTGGTTTAGTTCTTGAGTTGCGTTGCCTTGCATAGAGGTCCACTATGCAGGGGTCGATCTTTAATTGCTTACTTGCCAGGCTCACGGACGCAAAATGGAACGGAAATAAATTCCTGATCATATATTCTGCGCTCCTATTACTCAGCAGAGATAGGACTGATTATCAATCTCAACAAGTTAATCCCGGTCCAACCTTTCGACATTGGTAGCCGACCTCCATTCCATATCCAAGCCATTATCTTGACAGTTCTGGCAACTTACTTATCCAACCGGTCGTATCCATGAAATCAACTGAAGGAACAGCCGACGGTAGTTTTGCTGTCGAGAATAACCAGCCAGTTCACGATGCGCCGGTCAATTCTATCCCGGATGGCGGTCTCCTGGCATGGCTACAGGTAGCTGGGTCATTCTGTCTCTACTTTTGTACATGGGGTAACGTACCAGTCCTCAGAGTCTCACTACCACAAACCATTCGATAAAACCTAACCCATTCTAGGTTTGATTGCAAGTTTCGGGAGCTTCCAAACCATCTACGAACGTCACAATCTTGCAGCTCACACGTCATTCCAAATATCCGTCATCGGCTCTCTTCAAACATTTCTCATGGTCTTCTCAGGCTTCATGATAGGCCCAATCTATGATTCTGGCTATTTCAGACATTTGCTTGCTACCGGATCTGGCTTCATCATTGTCGGCATTGTGCTACAAAGCGAAAGCACGAGGTACTGGCAGTATCTTCTTACACAAGGACTCATGATTGGACTTGGTACTGGATGTCTGTCTATTTTGAGCGTGGCCATTCCTTCACTATGGTTTGCCAAGAACTTACCCCTTGCAAATGGGCTCGCGGCGTGTGGGAGTGGACTAGGAGGGTAAGTCGTTACTTTCGTTCTCATACTGTATCCTGAGCTGATGGCTTGCGCAGTGTAGTCTTACCTATCATGGTTCGTGAGCTTGACGCACAGGTGACCCTGCGATGGGCAACAAAGGCTATGGCTCTGCTGCTACTTGTTCTTTTGTTATTCTGTAACGTTGTTCTTCGTCCTCGATCGAGTAATGGTGAATCATCGCGACGTCCACTTATTGATAGGACAGTATTTAAAGACTGGCCTTATCTAATGTTCGTGGCTGGGTGTTTCTCAGTATTCTTGGGAATGTATACACCGTTTGTCTATGTCCAAAGCTATGCTCTCGATCACGAGATCTTGTCACCTGATCTAGCGGTTTACCTTTTGGCCATCTTAAACAGCAGTTCTATCTTCGGCCGCGTTGTGCCCGCATTTCTTGCCCAGAGGATAGAGCCTTTCAAAATCATCATCGGAGCTGCAATAATCCTTGCTATTACAAGCGTAAGTCTCATCGCAGCAACAACTTCGCCTCGGTTACTTGCTACAGTTTTTAGCCAAGGCTTTTTTACAGGGTCTTTTTTTGCGCTACAACCAACAATCTTCGTGAAACTGACAGGTGATCCCCGGAAAGTTGGGACGAGATTCGGCATGGCATTTTCAGTCATGTCGTTTGCACTGTTATTCGGACCTCCTATCGGCGGTGCCTTGAGAAGGTCTCTAGGATATTCATCTGCATGGATCTGGTCTGGTCTGACTATATTGATTGGAGGCATATTAATTTTATGCAGCTGTTTTCTTTTCAAAGTTAGAAAATCTCTCCAAAAATAAGAAATTGCCTAGCAGATCCGTCCTGTTAGATAATATAATATAACTATTAGATCAACAAAGGCCCGTTAAGAAAGACTATCCCTTTTATCTTATAGGAACACTTACCATTAATAATGGAGAACAACAGAATGAGGGCTGTGTACCCCCATTGACTCATATCTTATCTCAAATTGTTGCTCCCTGTCGGTCAAGACTACTTGCACAAAACGAGCCACAACATCAGCTGTAGAAAGTCTTGGGGATATCATCAGGTGAGGGTACAAGTTGTAAGTAGATCCCGAGAAGAATCCCGGTTCGGGTGAAACATTCGGCTCCGCTCATAGGGTCCGATGAAAGCGCGGGCTCCTTGCCTAGGGTCACTAGAAGTCTAGATACTGCCGATACGAATCTGAGTTGACATCCACAAACTGGAAAGCTCTACCACAAGGACCAACATGCTCGTGCACTCTTTTTTACAACTTGCAATGGTAAAAATCCCTTCATTACAAGTTTGTACTGAAATATTGCTGAAAACTAATAATTTTATCCTCCTAGCTCAGTTCCGTTCTTAACTATAGTCACTTCTGAATAACCTCACTTTCAATCCACCTATCTAGTAATGGTTAGTGCGTGATTGCACAAAATATTCCGATGATCGTTTTCGAGAAAGAAAGAAAGAACTGAATTTTTCAATTACGCCAATGGTATTGGAATTTGTGATTGCTCGGGGAAAACAGTTAACACTAATAAGCCCCATCCCAAAGACCTAGCGGGGTCAAACTGTCTGACGTGCCATTGCCCTGAAAATCTCCCTTCTGGGTGGTAAAGTCCTCAATAACTCCCAAGTTCTTAATCTTTCCGAGCAAAAGCTCAACAACACGGTATCCAGCACCAGCGCTATATCCAGGAAGTTCATGGCCAGCGAGTTGAACCTCGTAGTATGTCATTCCGCGCTCATATCCCCACTGTCCAACAATACCTGCCTCACTGAGCCGTCCACCGTTGTACTCGGGATGGAAAGGTACGTAGAATTGCTTATCCTGGGGGTACTTCTGGTAGCCCTGCTTTCCATTCCAGGTGACGTTTTGCAGAGCAAAGAGGGTTCCGTTGGGGGGAAGGATGTAATCCAAGCGACCAACACCGATGATGGTGTTGTTAGTGTGCTCGATAACGCGTTTGAGAACATCATTCTGAGCAGGAGCCAGGGAGGTGTCGCTGCGGGTGGAGTTGGGGTTGCCGTAGCCAAAGACGTTATTTCGTGTGCATTGGTACCATGTACTATCGACAGGAGCATGGAGAGCCTTCTTAACGTCTGTACGGTTGAAGTAGACTTCAGCTCCGGGAGGAGAATAATCGCCCTGCTGAATATCAGTATAAGTGTTCAAGCGCAAGGGCAACAAACTTACACTGTTGACAATGCCAAGTTGGCTGTAGGTAGTAGGGCAAGTATCAGTGATGTGATAAATGTTGAAGCAAGGGTTCGAGTCAAGCGCAGCAGCATATGCATAGTCAAATATATCACAAGTATAGTTCTTGGTATCCTTGTAAGGATCTGGGAGCACAGGAAATTTTCCCTCGGGCGGGGGGAAAGTTCCGTACTTCTCAAGGTACTTGTCATACCCACAGTGCTCATGGGTCCAGCGCAGGGCATTCATAGTAGTCTCGTTGAGGTAGAACAGTTTCTCCCAGTACTCGACAAAGGGGAAAATGACAGCGTTCTGCTGAAGGGTGCTATCACCAATCAGTGGATCGTTGATGGCAACACCGCCAAGCTTGTAGTAGTCATCGTCATTGGCAGTGATGAAGGCATCGGCGATATAAGGAACGTAGAAGCCGGCGTAAGATTCACCAGTGATGTAGGTTGTAGCACCCTTCAAGTCGAACGTGTCGATGAAATTACGCCAGAAGCCAATGAACTCAAGGCCGAGCTCTACTTCGTTGGTGATATTGGGCTTGCCTTGGCTGTAGCCTACTCCGACAGGCTGTTCAATCCAGATGACGTTGGTTCTGATCATGTCAGTACGTGATGATAACCGAATTCGGCAGGTATCTTACAAGTTGGTCCAGCTGTATGAGTTTGGTACAGGAGCCAGAGTGCCCTGCTGCCACAAGAAAGGACCATTCTCGGTCAACAGACCGCTAAGAGAACTACATCCGGGACCACCGTTCAACCTAAACAATTAGCAACGTTCAGTCATTAGTTTCAATCGACTTACCATATGAGAACCTCTTTTCCAGCGTCAGGGTTGGTGCTGGGAAAGAACCAAAAGAATAACTCCCTCTCCTCATCAGGGCTTTGAGAGATGGGCAGGAGTCCAGCATAGGACTCTCCTACATCAAAGTCCACCTCAGGAATGGCAGAGCCATTAACAGCAAACTTTTCCGACTTCTTGTTCAGAAATTTGGACTTGGCTCTCTTTTGAAAAGCAGACTGCTGTGGTGGAACAGGAGCTCGCTTCTGTTCATAGTTTCTTGGGTGAGGACGGTTAAAGGCGTTAAGGGCACCCTGGTTGAAACCAGCCTCGACAAGAGACCCTAGGGCCAAAAGGCTGCTGCCAATCAAACTGAACCGCATCTTGGAGAATCACGGAATAGTATAATTATGGACTGGGTAGGTAGAGAGATAAGTAGTTTATATATGCATAATATTTTGGATCGTTGTTCAATGCAGTGCAACGTCTGAAATTGTAGGACTCAATTGACAATTCGCATAAAACTCGCGTCATCCGATAAACTGATGTCACCCAACGGAACCACGGCATTTTGCAGTTATCTGTTGGGCCAGGCGCTTCCGAAAAGGAAAACGGTTCGAACGGCAACTTGCATTACCCATGTACCATGGCCGTGACCGTGACCATGGGTTGAGCTGCCCCAAGAGGAAGAGCGCACGGGCGGGGGAAGATCAAAAGTCCCGTCTCGATGAAAGGATCTCTGGAGTACAGTCAGATATAGTACGTAAACCATCGGAGGTCCATATATGACTATAATGGTTGATCTTGAGCAAGACAGTCAGTAGTTTTTCGACCTTCCTTTCTTGGCGATTTGTTTCTCCAATTGTTCTTGTTTTTGTTCCTCTGCTCACGCTATTCAGTAGGAATGGGAACAGGGATTGACCTCTTATCACTCTGGGATCTTTTGCTCGCGTATTGTAAAAAGCCGAAGTAGGCCTAGCCCCTCTCTGCTCACAGCTTTGGTGGCGTCGATCTTGTGTTACGGCAGTTGGCCCCTTATTGCGGGACCTTTGGACACCTATCACCCTTGTTTATTCGTGGCTCTTGTCGTCATCGTTTTTATTTACGCTACAAAAGGGCGAGGCATATTCCCCAACCGAGGATACGTTTAGTGGATCTTTATCTACTTATCTCTCCTCTTAAGACAAAGTGAGATTTAAACGAAGGGATTTTTGTATCTCGTCTGTACGATCTGCAGATATCCCTCTGTGAGTCCAATAAATGCAGGGTAAGGTAGGTAGGTGTCTGTAAACATGCATCAATGATATCGCCAAGATGATCAGCCTTGGCAATGACATTCGAGCCGTAGTTTCCGACCGCCATTATAACCGGCGAGCCGCATACTTGATTAGCATAAAACCTGTCTGTGGTACAGCAGATCTCCAGCCCAACTGTGTGAATGTTGTCAAAGAACGCCTCACCCGATTGATGACATGCGTCTCGGGGTCTTCCACCTCCAGCGAACAAATTAGGTAGATACAAATCGTCGAGAACGCCACATCTTTCGGTTCAGGGCGTTTTTAGCGCCCGCCATAAGCTTCTAAAATGAAAGCACATGTCCTTGAAGCCCCAGCTAGTTATGCCCTACCCGCCCCTCCGTCATGGTCTACCTCGCTTTACCGGACGACTCGGCTCGGACGTCGTCATACCTGGCCGTGAGTATTGACGTTGCGCAAAAATATTCGTGCGACTCCTATGTTTGAGTTTAAGAGGTTTAAGGTCACTGAGGAGTGTCTTGAGTCACCAGACTCTCCATATTTTATGATTGATTTATGGGGTATTCTGACCCCCCCACTTGCGTGTGCGGCAAACTTTGTCAATCAAATGTCGGCAGTTCGGTGCGATCGAGAAGTGCAGCTGTTTGATGACAAGTGGAAGATTTATGGTGTTTCAAGTCGCATTGAGCCATTCTGCCGACACTCTATTAGAATTGATCGATATGCAGAACCTTTGCTAGGGCTTAGTTTTAACTGTAACGAGTCTCCGAGGCCGCTACCCTACACTGCACGAGATTAATAATTCAATGAGAGCACTAGATTATCATAACCTTGTACAAGGAATAATAAAGTGATCACACCCAACATCTAACATCGGAATTAGAAAGCTAAACGACATCTTATCTGTGCTTTTCTCTCCTAAAGCATCATGCTCAATGATTTCCGTCAAGTTACCTCTGCCTCAATCAGCATCTCATACTCCTGAGGATCTGGCCAGAACCTAATAATGTGGAATCCCGCCTCTTCCAAAAGATCTTCCCACTGACTCTTAGTCCGCTCAGATGATGAGAGCAGAGACATCATCTGGACATCCATTGTGGTCTGGCTGATACTGGCTCCAGTTGGCGGAATTACGATATCGTAAATGAACAGCTTCGAATAACCCTTTGTCATGGCATTCTTTGTGTTCTCAAGTATGAGTAAAGCTTCAGCGTCGGGCCAGTCGTGGAAAACGGCGTGCATGAAATATGCTCGGCTCCCTGAGCGTGGTCAGTATCCCGCATCGGGACTATAAAGGTTGACGCACCAATTACAGGCTGAGGCTTGAAAAAGTCGTGGGCCTGAGCAGTGATTCGCTCATCCCCCTCGACTTTCTCGATGATTTCTGGAAGATCTTGCAGAATAAGCACACCGGATGGCAACTCCGGTTTCATCACAAGCACGTGCGAGATATCAATTCCAGTATTACCCCCAACATCAACGACGAGTGGTTTACTCAGATCAGCGCCCTCAATCAACTTACTGGCATCATAGAGCTTTGTCCAAGGCGTCTTCCATGCAGTCCATGCCTCCATATGACCAGTGAAAGCATCGTAGTATTCAGGACTTCTTTGGAGTCTGCTGAAGAATTTGAGACCATCTGGGTCGCTTGCTGCGTAGTTGCTGTCTTCGGATGAGGTGGGTTCTTTGTAACCAGTCTTGGCGAGGTATTTGGGCAGGTTTTGGCCCGCGGCTATGTACTGATAGGTGCTAGGCATAGTTAATCAATGGACTAGTCAAGTGGTTTAGTGGAGTTTACGCTGCTTCGAGTGATGGTCTAACTTTGGTTGAGTCATTGCCAATGGCGTAGGAGAATGGGGTGGGGTTGAATGTGTCTTGACCTGTCTCTTCGACCACGTAAAAAGCGGCGAGCAGGCGAAAGAGGCGTCCTAAGAGTGTAAGAAAAGGGAAGCCCACTACTGGTCAGACGGGATAGCCTCACGTAGTAGACTGGCCTAAACGTCCCGTCCCGACATTACCAAAAGATCATCAATGGTTTTCTTCCCACCACCAACCTCCGTCCAAGATTTCCAAATGCCCAGATCAATACATGTCTGTATGGCAGCAAAAACAGCAGGGTGCTCGAACCCAAAGCCCCATGCACGCTCATAGGGCGACTCGACTCTGGCCAGGAGACGACGGGCTGCTGCACGAACTCGCGAGCGCTCGACTTCATCGCCGTCGAATTGACTGGGGTGGACGCTGTCAAGCGTGGCAATGAGGGAGTTGGTATGGGGGATGATTGAATCCATAATGACCACTATAAGTAGAAAGCGTTATGGTACGAAACGGTCGATGTTAAGTCTAATGCGTGAAGTGTGTTTCTAATGTGCATTCAATCAACAAGGTGTATGCTTTTATACAGTGAAATGGATGGTGGTTTTGCTTGAATCAACGGCGCCCGACGCTTTCTAGTGAAACTCCCGGCGCAGATTGACCGTTTGTCCTACTGGGAGGTACCAAATAATGGCCACGAATGCAGGTGACATGGTCCATCAAGCTACTTCCTTGTAATCAAACCAATAGCCAAGTGCCAAATTGTACTACATGAGTCTTAGCACAGTTTATAGCCCTCCCTTGTGAATGAGAGCCTTGGTGACCTGTCATATACCGGCTGACTATTTAAGATTGCGGATAGGAAAGGTTTGTTCTTCTCCCCGGTTGTTGGTAGAACCACTGCATGGCAATGCTGCATCCAAGATCAGCAATCCACAGACCCATTGATAATATTCTTTTGAGTCGAACACTCGAAACCTTTACCAAGTTTCTAAAATACTAGAATGCGATTTCTTCATATAGAGGTGTATTTCCACGTAACTATTATAGGAGACATCAGATATCTGACCGTTAATTGGTATACTTCTGTCCGCTTCGGTCGCCTGAAACTGTCCACGGCTTGAAGAGATGAGACCACTACAGCTTATCAATATGTACTCATCCCAAACGGCCGTAACCCGGTCCATGGAACTCGGATGCCCAGAAAGTGGGCCCAAGATCAGCACTGCAGACACTGTCAGGACTGTCTGATCACAAGAAAGGTCTGGTTGCAACAAGCATTCAAACCACAGATAGGCATGCCTGTTTGGCTTTTCAAATCATCTGATGATTTGGATCATGCAACTGTTCCTTTTATGATTAGAGTCTTTATCCTTAACCATGTGCATAGTAATTGGTGTCTTGAGTCTGGGCTCTAAAATTGCTTTTCTTTTCTTTTTTCTCTTATGAAAGTAAGCATGGCTCAGACAAACTGCTTAAGCGGGGTCTCGCTTGGAGACAACTAGGTGCGGGGAGCCCACGGACAAGAGAGAAGAGAGAAGAGACTTCAAATCATCCGCGGCACTTCCACCAATTGCTGTCCATGACTTACTCATGTGGTTCTTTCTCGTATGATCTCGCAAATCATTGATTTCCGATCTCGAGACGAAATCTGGCTAGAACTTCCCGTTAAATGATTTGAGAGCTCTCAAGCAATCATGGATAGACCTGATATTCTAGCTGTTCATTGAATAAGAGTCAACATACGCTTGAGCCGTGACAACAATTAAACTCTAGTCTGAGCGACCTTCTATTGCGTTGCGAAGACCGTGACAGCGAGATCTAGATCCATCGCACATTCGAGCTTTCGAAACCGCTCCATATCCGTCAATTATTCGACTGCCAAGGCACCAATATACAAACATTCCGTTCTGTTCAGCCACCAACAAAGTTTGGAACCAACATATTGTAAGGTCAGTCAACTGTTTCTACCTAACGGACCTGTCACTTTCCCGACTGTGCTCAAAACACGCTAAGGTTGCCAATGCCTGGTCAATTTCTTTCCCCCGTCGATACTGGTGCTGGTTGGAACGCAATCTGGTCTGTTATGTGCCCTTGTTGATTAGAAGGGTTTCCTCGAATGATGGGATTCCCTCAGAGCTGGAGACTGGGCCAGAGTGAATAAGGCTAGGTGTTCTGCCACTTCAGGTCTGAAGAGAGGGCAGGCCTGGTCTCCGTTCATTCACTTATCCATTGACCATCCACTACCTACGCAGGCTTTGTTGTCCAGTGTGATCCCGTGGAAAGTACATGGGATAAGAGGATTCCTGGCAAATGTTGGATTGACTTTTCCAAGGTTGGACTGACTATTGGGTGTAAGTGGAATGACTATGATGCTGCGGTGTTCATGCTGATCTCTCCAGCCTGGTTTGTTGTTGCTGACTTTTGCTTTGCGATTCTTCCGTGGTTCGTCATCTGGGAGCTCAATATGAAGCGGAAAGAGAAGATCACAGTTGCGTGTGGTCTGAGTCTTGGTATCTTGTAACACATACAGCTCACGTCATTTCAATCTTGAGGCTGACAAAACCTAGTGCGGGAATCTGTGGTATCGTCCGAACAATCGCTCTTGATGGACTCAATGCCAGCGAGTACATTTGTAAGACATCCCAACTCCACCTTTACTCCAACTTGCTGACTATTACAGACGACATAGTGGACATGCTGATATGGTCCGCTACCGAAAGCACGGCCACGATTATGTGCTCCTCTATACCTGTTCTCCGGCCTCTCTATGGGCGCTTCCGATACGGAAGCAAAGGTAGCGATTCTGGTGGAAGTAGCGGCTACAAGCTTCCCATATACGGGAATCACAGCGCTAAAAAGCATAATACAGGCACAGACACTGGAGATAATAGTGGGCCATCGCGTCAAACTGTAATCGCATATAACGCAAACGCTAGTGATGAGAGTATTTTGCGTGATACGGAGAAGCAGAACGAGAACGATCGGGGTGGGATCAGAAGGACTGATGAGATTTTTATCAGCTATGGGGAGATCTAATGGTTACATCAAGTAGGGTCGATGACGTATACAGGATTTTTGACGCGTTAATGTCGCCTATCCTCACTATCATATCCCAAGACACCCGCTCAAAGTGGATCTACAACTCTGACCAACTATGTTTGTTGTAGTTTTGCTGCACTTTTTAACGCTTCGTCAGTGTCCAATCGGCGATACCAAGCATAAAGCTCTTCTTGAACATAAGAGCCTCACTACCTTCACGGAATTTGTGGTTCGAGCTCTGAGTTGCTTGGCCCCTCAAGCCGTCATAACGTTGTGAAAGCTGGCAACAGCAGGCTGGAATCCTCTGCCAGTCTTGGCATCATACTGTCCCAATACTAAGTCCATAAACTTTGTCATGGTGTTGCAATGATACCAGAGTGAGCGGAAAGTCTCTTTTTGACATGCCAGCTATGGGGAAAAAATGAGAAAGTTGACTGCAGCGAGCCCAGAATATTCATCTACTTAAATCAATAGTGTGTATCGTTGTAACATAGGGTACATCTCGAGACCTCTCCATTTACTGTCCTTTCCTATGAAATGGGCATCCTGGAGCACTCCACTTGGCTTCAATATAACTTCGATATGCCAAATCACTTTCCCTTATACCTTCCTTCCTCAGCCTCGAATGCTCTGCATCTAAATTTTCAATCTTCTTCCAGAAAGATTCTCGAGGGTCGGGCAAAAGCCTTTCAGCAAGACTCATCATGGTACCAACCATAAAGACAATGATCCACCGAAGTACAGGGTTTACAGGTTCGATCCTCATTGCCTTGAGGGTTGTTGGTAGCGATAGGGCTTTAACTACGGAGACACCCAGCCACCGTAGTCCATGGGGAAAGTATCGAAATGCGAATTGATTCATGATGGCTAAGCCGATGTACTGCATTCTGATATCGAATTCACGGGTCTCATTTTCGTAGTCTTCGCAAAAACGAAGACAGCCGTCGAAGTCTTGAGGGTATCCATGAACAGGATTCCCCTCACCCGTGATGAACAATGGTGTCATGTCGCGCCAGAAATGGTGGGCAGCTATCTGTTCCTTCTCCGTGAAACCCAACAGTCCCAGTCGCAGGCGAAGGCGGTGCATCAGCACGGCACTGAAGGTTGTGACATAGACAAAATCTTCGTTAAACGAGAAGTTGCCTGGATAGCGACGAGCCAGAGAATGATGGAGGTTGTTGATGTGGTCCACTGCATCTCGGCATCGCTTGTCGCTAGGCCCATAATGCCACCATGTCATGTTGAAGTTCTCCGTGTCTTCAACACGCTGAGCGCCTCGCTTAACGACCTTGCCGCCATCCGAGCGCCAAACAGTCTCACAGCCGTGGGTTGTGATGATGAAGTTGGGAAATGTGAGGGCGTATATCATGTTGTTCATGAAATCTGATGACCGATAGCACGACATTAGGCGCCACATCATCTCATAGTCAGTCTCTGGATCGAGGCTATTGATGGCTTTGTTAATCCAAAGATAGCCTCTGGGGGAAATATCTTTAGACATGGCTAGATATGATAATGAAGCGATGGAAGTTCGAAGTTTGACAAGGTGTTGAGAACTACAACTCCTAGTCGAGGCAAGAAATCTATTAGGTTTAATACTAGTCTGGCCCCCTTTACCCTCGTTCAGTTACCGACAATGCCCCGTAGCAATGGTGGAGGTTGCTCGGTTGGGCGAGTTAAGTCTCCTGGTGTTCCGCTGACAAAGCGGCGCATTCGTGCTAACAGACAGTCCCGAGTTTCAGCACGGTTCGCATAGTTCCACTTAAGAATACCACCGTGCAGATTAACTTCACCAGGACTAATAAAACGAGAAGAAGGCTATAGTAGTACTAGCTGTAGTTGTAAATTTAAATCACAAATTCCTAATGCACATGATACTTGATACTACCACTGTGTTTGTTCAAACCATTTCTGGGAATCGCTTGCAAAGAAATGGCCCAACTCAAGCTCATCGCTAAAATCAAGGGTTGACGTCTCCCATGTCTGCAGAGTGGAAACGAGGTCGGACTCGAGGACAGAATTAATAACCTCTCCTTCCCCTGTCAAATACGATTCCAGTGAACCGCTGAAAGAATTGACTGTCTCGGTGGCGCTCGGGTCTGAAATGATATTAGTAAAAACACAGCAGATAGCCCGGTAGAACGAACCCCAAGCATTTACAATTCTGAGAAGTTGGTGTATGAATTTGACACAACGCAAGACGAGAGCGTTATGATTGCTGAGCCTTGAAAGCGCCTCAGAAGTCTTGCCAAGATATTGTTTGGCGTTTTCGAGGCGGCCAGTATTCCCATTCTCGACACCAAGAGATATCAGCAAGCTACCGAAAATTGCCAATGCTGCACTAAAGGCTGATCCTAACAGTCAATCAAAGGAAAAGAATCTTCGGTCTACATTACTAACCATAGTAAAGCGTGAACCACCAGGCCCCAATCAGATGTCGCCCATGATCAGGCCGTTTCAAGATGCCGTGAATGATATCTATCGTATTTTCTGCCACTTGGATGAATGCTCTATCAAGATTGGCATGCATGCTGTTGATGGATCCCATATGGCGATATGGTGTTTTTGGGTTTTTAAGCAGAGCGCCTAATGACCGGATGAAGACAGGACGATGAAGGAGTAATTGAACATTAAGGTACCTGAGTGTGAGAATTATTCGAAATCTCTCTCTAAGAGAACCTTGATCATCCTCATCAGTGTTTTGAGGTAAGGCCTCAACAGACCGCAGAGTCATGTTCTGTGGTAAGCTCTGTTGCCAGTCTGATATTTCCTGGCCAAATTGTATAATGGATGTCATGATGACGGTATCTGATGCTTGATCCTCACAACCGAGGTTATTTCCATAAAGAGAACCGATGATTCTTCCCATGATTCTGTAGAGAAGTCTGCACAAGTTAGTCATCAAGCGATTCATGGCCGATTAAATCTTACATAGACGCAGTGTAGAATGCAGTGCTCAGTTGATGGACTTCATCTGGACTTGGTATAGAGGTCCTCAAGGGTTTGGGGACATCTAAGCGAATGTAGTCTTCCGGAATGGCTAATGGCCGTCCAAAAGTCATACTCAAACTTCTACAGCAACGTGTCAGTGGGTCGGCGTTGAGATGCAGCTGCCTCGTAGAGCAAAGCGAATGCAATTCCAATTCAGCGAGGACTAACCTGTCAAGTAGTACACATCCATACCAAGTACGCTTTCTCATTTCTTGCTGTAAAGTAGTAAATTTGGATACGATATCTCGCGAATGAAGGCCGATAGACATGGCAGCTTTGACAGCAAGACCATGGATGGTCCATGTGTGGACAGACTTATGCGTGCCTTGGAGGTATTGGCTTGTGAGCAAAAGATATTGCACTGCAGCTGAAGAGTTAAAAATTGTCAGGAAGTGTCAATTGGACGTTTACTTACCTGTCTCAAGCGTTGTGCCCCTGAGCATCTGGGTTTGACAGAGATCCTGAGCTCTACGGTAGTAGACATCAGATTCCTCAAAATGAGTCTCACTTCCCGACTCTTCCCAGCAAGAAGTACAAGTAGCCATGGCGAGAATCATGTTCAGCAGGCCAAGCCAGGTTCGGCGGACGTCGCCCCGAAACCCACTTGCTCGAAAACGCTGGTACGAGTCGAGAAACTCTCGCTCGTGGATATATGGGAACAAAAGCCCTGTGTTGCGGAAGTATGCACCGATAAGCTGTTGCATAATTTCATCTGGAGGTAAAATATTCGCATCTGACTTGTGAGGTTCATTTGATGTGCGTCGAGAAACAGGACGGAACGCATTTGAGCTGCTTACAAGACCTCCCTCACAAGTACTGTATTCTGATGCTGGTGTCATTGCAATCTGACTGAGGTTTTGTGATCTTTTGGCATTCACGACCCGGAGAATGTGTCTCATGAGTGCAATATTGGATGACGAACCTGAAGGAGGATGATGTGTTAAATCCGGATGGACAAGGGTGACAGTTTTGAAGATACCGGTTGACCTACCAAAGAATCCACAATCTTGCTCATCGACGAGAGACACTGCCATCCCATCGGTCATACTGTGACCCGCGTCGGTGTCTTGAATCTCATCAATGTTAACAACTAAGTTCCCCGGCCGGGAGTCTTGTGTTTGAATCGGGAGCTGAACATCTTGCCGTGAAGTTTCAGGTCTTAATACCCTACTCTCGACGGTGTTGAGTCTCAAGTTATGCTGGTCGATATTAGATTCTAACAATCTTACTTTCGCTTCCAATGCGGCAAATAAACTGGAGATAGTTTAAAGTTAGATAGTCACCAAGTCTAGGGTGGGCGAGTAGAGTGTTAGATGCCTTACTCCTTTGGGACTAGAAGGTTGGCAGAAGATTCCTGCTGCTCATAAAGACATTCGAATCCCAGCTTCTCACACATGTCACATCTTGGCCGTAGTCCGTTGCACTAAGTATTGTTTAGTAAGGTTTGTCCAATAGAGTGTGGAATACTAATCTCACCCGTGACTTACGGATTCTGCACGCAGAGCAAGCCAAAGCGACTCGGCGTCTCTTGGGTGCAGGCTCCGAAGCATTTGTCTTTTGCTGGGGTCTTCCGTTCTTTGCCGACGGAGGTGGAGAGTCCTCACTGGGTGTCATGATTTGATGCTTTGGTGGTGAATGATGGTACGATCACAGAAGTTTGGTCGGGGCAACGTTGGGATGTGCCGTATCTTGTACCCAGGGTTACCAGTGCTTGTCTCTTCTTTTACCCCAGAAATACGGGAAGACTAGGCCCCCACCAACTCCAAAGTTTGTCCGTCCTTGGTTAGGGATACATAGTGCTGCCCAATTGCAAACGGACCCGTCAGTTCCGGGCCAATCTCGGTTACGATTTGGTGGGATTAGAGTTTCGGAGACCCTGGGGTCTTCGTCACGATGTTCCACAGCAGAATCATGCAATTGGTTCCACTATATATTGATACCCACATAAGCATTGTGACTGCTGGCGTCGGGGCATTATCGGAAACCAAACCGAGAAAGCCGGTCTACGCGGGCTCAGTTAAGACTTATACCTGGTGCAGCAAGCTGAAGTCGTCTCTTTCATGGTAATGAATACCCATTGAGACTGAAAATACAATGAAGGTCGCATGGGAACGATTGATTCGCTTTATCTCCACAGATGGCCGTGTCCTACGCGGAGAGCCAATACTTCCGACTCCCGACTTTGATCTTGGAAACACGACTGAAGAGACTAAACTCAAGGCTCGAGTCATCGAAGGAGACGACATTTACGACACAACTGGTGTCACTCATGTTACCGACGAAGTGGTTACGGTCAAGACCTTGCTCGGCCCACTTAAAGCAAACGAGGTACCGATTCTGAGATGTGTTGGATTGAACTATGCTACACATAGTAAGTGTTACTTGTCAACTCTCATGAGAATTGGAAACAATAAAGAAGTCATAATTTGGACGTTGCACTGAAACATTCTCCTCCAGTCCGTGAAGCCGGCCGCAAGACACCCCCTTTCCCATCCATCTTCTTCAAGCCTTCCACAACAATACATGACCACGGCGTAAATGTCGTAGTCCCCAAGGTAGCTCAGGACAATCAAGCAGATTATGAAGGCGAATTGGTAATTAAATTCCCGACCAACAAGTATCTATCTTTATTGACCACTCCAGGTCGTAATCATCGGAACGGATGCCAAAAACGTCTGTGAGAGTGACGCTCTCCACTATGTCGCCGCCTATACGGCAGGTAATGATATTTCCTCGCGCAAATGGCAGAGAGATCCGGAACTCGCCGGCGGAGTACCTCAATGGGGATTTTCGAAGGGTTTCGACACATTCGCGCCTTTAGGTCCCGCGTTAGTTTCAAGCAGTATCATAACATCACCAGAGACACTTCGTCTGCAGACAATGGTCGACAATCAAATTCGGCAGGACGCGAGACTTGATGATCTCGTATTTTCCATCCCTAGATTGATCTCACATCTTTCTTCTGGAACTACGCTACAAAAAGGGAGCGTGATTATGACAGGCACTCCTGGAGGTAAGCTCCCGTATGTGTTTCCCAAGTAAAGTTCATTACTAAGTTTGTGATTGGTCTAGGCGTTGGAGCTGGATTGAAGCCTCCCCGGTACCTTGTACCGGGCACTAAGATGGAGGTCAAGATTTCTCAGGTTGGCACACTTAAGAACGGCGTAGATTTCGAATAATGCGGATATGCATGACAGAAAGGAAATAGACCTGTTTCTGTTCCAAAGATATGCAGGTAAAACTGTACTTGACTGCGTTGAATGCAGTTAAAGCTTTCAAAATTCCTCGTATCTTCTTGCTGTAGATAGCTAGATTAACCCTGATAACTTCAGTGACCCGAACAGCCTTCATGCGTTGAGCAACCAAGAGGCTTTGACACCGAATCACAGTCAGGTTGTAGAACAAACAACTACGGCACTAGGAAGCACTGAATACCACATCCTATATCACGATATTACCATCCTAATGTACTCTAGTAGTATTGTGATGCAGTTTCAACATTTCAGGAGAACTTAACGCGCCATCTCATGTCTCTCGGACGACTATTTCAAAAGATCCATGACGCGATATAACACAACCTATTTCTCTAACGCTTCGGCCTGCCAAAGTTCATCGATGGCGTCTTCACTATCATAACCATATGCCCAGATCTGAGTCACGGGATCGCTCCATTGATTCGTACTCTCGACAAATGGCTTCCCCTCTACCTCAGACTTCATTCCAAGGTCTCTAGCCTGTTGGAGAGGACCGTCTGGGAAGTGCCATAATCTGCCGTTCACCAAGCTCGCAGATTGCATACCATAACTTCGACTCATCCTCTCTTTCTCAAATAGGCGCAGAGCAGTCTTCAGTTGTTGTCTGTGCTTGATCTTCGAGAATGCGGCTGCCAGAGCCGCTCCGTCTTCGACGGCCATGGCAGCGCCTTGGGACATGTAAGGAACCATGGCGTGGGCTGCATCTCCAAGGATCAAAAGTTTCTGGCTCTTCGATATCCAGCTTTGGAGCCGGCTACCACTCATCAATGGCCATTTTATTGTATTCTTGATCATCTTGATCACTTTGAACAACCTGCAGCATTTTAGAAAAAGTAGGCGCATGCCAAAGGATATGACTCACTTGGGGTCCCAATTTTTAAACGATTCTTGCATATCATATAGCGCGTTCTCAGTATTCCATGTACTCGGGCATGAGTGGTCGACATGCGACAAAACCATATTGAATGAATTGCCCCCAGCAATGCAATAGGTCATGACATGACGGTCGTGTCCAATCCTGGTGCATATTAGTTGGACTTCTATTGCATAGTATTCCCTAGGATGCTAACCAGATGTTGAGCACAGGCTTCTCCAATAACCAAGCTGTGTCCTTGTCGCGCTTGATTTCCTGAGTATCAACTGTGGCTCGGTATGCAGCAAAGCCGGTTCTTTGAGGTGGTAGATCTTCCCCTCCAAGGACAACTGATCGGGCACGAGATTTGACGCCATCTGCGGCGATGATAAGGTCGGCCCGGTATTCTCGACCATCAAACGTCGAGGCAGATGGGATTGTCTCGTCATAATCGATGACCCTGCTATTAGTGATGATGTGCACCCCAAGATCCTTTGCTCGGCGACAGAGGGCACTGTGGAAGTCGGCTCTGTGAATTACATAATATGGTGCTCCATATCTGGATTCGAATTCTGGACAAAGGCTGGTGTACCCAATAGGCTCTCCGTTTTCCCATCTTCGAAACATCATACTTGCTGGCTTCACGGCATATTCTTCAAGGTAAGGGCCGAGGCCCCATCTTAGAAGGAGTCTAGACGAGTTTGGAGGAATTTGGATACCTGCACCAACCTGATAATAGCAAACACGTCAGTCAGGGACCAGCAAGCCACAGCACAATCAAACATACCTCACCGAGAGCTGCCGCCTGTTCCAACACTGTGACCTGGTGACCTTGTCGGGCAAGGGCAACAGCAGTTGCTAGGCCACCAAGGCCTGCACCAACGATCAAGATTTGAAGCTTGACTTCAGCGCTCGTGATTTGACTATGTCCATTCTCAGCTTCAGTGGAAAGATGGATTCTCTCCAGGAGAGTAGTGGATCGTGAAGGGTATGCCGTGGCCTGTACAGAGCTCTGTGTTAGCGCATTTGACTTGCGAGAATCAAGTCACATACAGGCTGCGAAATTCTACCCTTGGCCATACTGGTCTTTGAAACGAAAATTTCCAAGTTTAGCAAAAACTTTTCTTCGGTCGCTTTAATTTCTGGTCGAGTTCTAGCGACTAATTCTATTGTTTTGTATCATGCTTGTCGGCTTGTCCGCCGCTGCCATCGGAATTGCTTTCCGACAATGCCCCGAACCACGAATGCAACCACGGCACTTGTTTGTTGCCTCGCAGTAAGGTTTGTGCTTCAAACACTAATTGACAAGTATTAAAACCAGATTCGTTTAGTTTCATTTACTATCTAGTAGTTCGATACAATACTCAACGTAAGAAACAATCTTGAGATCCGTAAACGAGGACTCATATCTCAGCATCACATCACTTGCCCCGGTCGATTCGAGACAATATACAAAACTAACAAAGTCAAAATGCTTTCTGCAGACGCGACAGTATCTAATAGGGAAGATGCTGCTGGCAATACCTCCGCAGCAAAGGCACTGCGTACATCTGAGGAGCTTGTTGATGCCCTTCGAGTGACCAATACAGCTCCTCTCTGGGCTCAGATGACTCGTTTGAACCCGCCAGCGCCAAATCCTCGAACCATTCCTCATGTTTGGTCTTACAACGAGATCAAGCCTTACCTCCTCCGGGCTGGACAGCTCATCACGGAGAAGCAAGCTGAGCGCCGTGTCTTAATGCTTGAGAATCCCGGCCGAGGTACTTATGACGCTACCTTTCCAAATCTCCACTGACATATCTGACTTAGCCGCACCATATACTACGGATACCTTGTATGCTGGTCTTCAGCTGGTGCAACCCAACGAAACAGCACCTGCTCATAGACACACTGCCTTTGCCTGTAGATTCATCATAGAGGGAACGGGTGGCTACACAGCGGTCCACGGCAAGCGAGTTCCCATGAGACCTCGCGACGTCATTGTCACCCCTACCTGGAATTGGCATGACCATGGTAAGAAAGGCGCTGACGAAGAGGGCGGAGACGGTCAGCCAGTTATTTGGCTTGACGGCCTTGATCTCCCAAGCTTCATTCATTTTCCTGTTCATTTCGTCGAACATTACACAGCTGCGCGGTACCCAGCTGAAGACTATGAAGAGTCTGATATTGTTTACCCGTGGAGCAAGATGCAGCCTAAGCTAGACGCCAGTCCAAAGCCTTGGGTCTCAGAGCCGTACCTGAAAACCAATGGCGCTGAAAGTGAGTGCAAATTTAATATTCGTTGAGTAAAAGACTAATCGTTACGATTACCCAGTTGGTCGGATCCTCGGGGCTTCAGCCGAAAGGCTCCTACCAGGAGCCACTTCACTCGAGATCCAAGAGACCAGCTCTGCTGTATACCATGTCATTGAGGGTTTTGGCTCGACTCGAGTTGGAGATCAGGTCCTCGAGTGGAAGCAGGGTGACACGTTCTGCATACCAGCTTGGCATGAGTACCAGCATCGTGCAGGTACCAGAAATAAGGTTTATCTTTACAGATTCGACGACAAGCCAATGCTCAAAGCGCTAGGCTTTTATCGTGTTGCAGGAGTTGGCGTCGAGACGTATGTGTCAGACTGAGTTAACAGTTTTTTGTTTCAGTCACAATACAGGATCATATTTATTTTCACTGGCTTCATATGCGTAACCACTCACAAAACAAACTCAGATTCTTAGACATTTCGTACAAATCTTTATTGGCGCATGTTATGTCGTAGGAGGTTTCCCTGGGCGCAAAAGTCACTAGAGACTGCTGTAAACCATTGGATTCAAGATGCTATGGATAGTATAAGAACATTAATCAACCATAAATGGTCAATTGCACGACGTTGAATCAGGTCTAGAAAGCTTATAGCTTTAAATCTGTACAGTGAGAATCAGTGCAAGCAAGATAGAGTAGAAGTAATTCAGTACGTTGCAATGTATTGTTATTATATCTTCTTTTACAGTTCACGACCATCGCAATACCGCACTAAACTTCTAAGTTTCAGCAATTAATAGTCTCTTGACTCTTATGATAGATAACGCAGAAAACAGTAACAATCCTCCACTTACTGCAGATCTCAACTCAACAAAGTTCAATTGACGAGTAGAGATAAAGGCCACGCTTTCAACTTCTCCGGTAGCTCGTACCTGTGGTTTGATGCGTCCTGCTTGAAATCGGGGCAATACCCGATGCTTCCCCTAACACCGAGTTGCCAAGGACGGGTCCATTTCAAGCCACTAAGTAACCTTTCTATATTATCGTCTTATTACTATCGATTTCATCATAGTCTGATAAAAATGTTCTAAAATCTATCAAGAGAGTATTAATATCGCTCTCATTCTTAGTTGTTACAGTTGAAGCTTTTCAAGAGAAAATGGCAGAATCAACTAATAATGGACCTATGCTGAAGAATGGAACCGAAGGCTATCGCGTTCCACTGCTGATCAACGGCGTTCCAATCTTACACGGAACAGACGCTCAACGACACCAACCTTTCCGAAATGGGTATTTCCAGGGCAGTGGGATCTCTGACTGTGCAGATGCTGTCGCGAGTTGCAGCAAAGCATTTGTCGATTGGTCAATAACATCTCCAACCTACAGACGCAGTCTTCTCTTGCGTCTCGTAGAGGTATGGAAATGATCAATAATTATTCCTGAAATTGCTAATATATCTGAATCGCAGGTTTTGAAAGGCCGGGAGTACGAAATTCGGAAGATCATGAAATCTGAGATACACTGCGATGATGAGTGGGCATCAATTGGTTTAAGAACCAGCATAGATTTGATTGAGCAGTCTGCCTATCTTCTGACCTCAAGGTCTATGAGTGGTGTCATCCCATATACCGAGCCTGAGAGGTCGTGTGGTCTGGTATTTACTCGTCCTTTGGGTGTAGTGTTGGGAATTGCTCCTTGGAACTCACCTCTCTTCTTGGCTTATCGAGCAATCATCGCGCCGCTGGCAACTGGAAATACGGTAATTCTCAAGGTAGGTCCCACTTCAACACTTTCATCGACACCATCTTGCATACTAAAATTTGGAACGACAGGGTTCCGAGCTAAGTCCTCGAACGCATTATTTCGTTGCCCAATCATTCTCAGAGGCTGG
Organism: Fusarium chlamydosporum; assembly: GCA_014898915.1. NCBI lineage: Eukaryota > Fungi > Ascomycota > Sordariomycetes > Hypocreales > Nectriaceae > Fusarium > Fusarium chlamydosporum. The sequence continues at coordinate 83,195 of JAAVUD010000205.1, read as the reverse complement.
ATTCCCACCAGGAGTCGTCAATTTTATCCTCCACCGGCCCGAAGACGCCCCGGAAATAGTTGGTTATCTCATCCGAGATCCAGCTGTAAGGAAGGTCAACTTCACTGGCTCCACCCAAGTAGGACGTATCATTGCTCAGCTGGCTGGACAGGCTCTTAAGCCAGTGTTGATGGAACTTGGTGGCAAGAACTGTTGCATCGTTCTGAAGGACGCAGACTTAGGTCGTGCGGCGGAAGCTGCGCTTGCGGGCGCAACTCTTAATGTAAGTGACCGACATTGACTCACTTAATGTCCCAGTCCCGCTTAACATAGCGACCATGTGGATTACTAACGAGCTGTACTTTTGTAGGCGGGACAAATATGCATGTCTACGGACCTTGTCCTTGTGGAAAGAGAGGTCGTTGAAGGGTTTCGTACGGAGCTTACCAAGCATCTTAGGAAGAAAGACGGTTTGTCCTTTCAACTCGTTGATTCGAAAGGTCGAGCAAGGGTTCATGGTTTGGTCTCAGATGCGAAAGCCAAAGGCTCTCAAATAGAGTCAACAGCCGATTCAAAACAGCAAACTGGCCCACAGCTGATACCAATGACAATTCTCGGAAGTGTTGATGAGTCGATGGAATTCTTCCGGACAGAGGCTTTTGGTCCCTGTCTTGGGATTGTGGCTGTCTCTGACGGAAATGAGGCGGTCAAGATTGTCAACGATGGTGATTACGGTCTTTCTGCTGCTATATGGACACAGAATCACTACAGAGCATTGGAACTGGCTCGTCGACTTCAGGTTGCTTCGGTACATATCAACTCCTCTACTGTTCATGACGAGGCGACTCTGCCTCATGGGGGAACTAAACTTAGCGGTTTCGGAAGATTTGGTGCGGAATGGGGTTTGAAAGAATTTGTTGAGACCCAGACAGTTATTATACATCCATAGCCATGTTGATTAGCCACGAATACGTACGTTTGTTTTCTAGGCTCTCATTATAACCCAGCTTCGACTTACTGGGTTCAGAAATGCTTAAATCTTTCTAGTAAAGGTCTTTCCGAAATGTGTCTTTCTATCTCCCCGGAGCTGACATGAACCAACAGTCGAGGCTATCCCATATCTGAATCACATTAGTGCACAATACAGTCATTGACCCATGGTAAAATGAGCAAGTCTTGCAGTGTGCACAAACTCACACAGATAGCAGCTGCACCGTACCCCTATCGTGGTGTTGCACTTCCGCGGACTATGTGGTACGCGTCACTCACTAAGGGTCTTGCCGTAAAAGTGCGGGGTTAGATCCGGGGTAGCGTCTGGTCCCCAAAATCGGGGCAACGGCGGGAGGAACCATTCCTCTGCCGGAGCTATCCTGGTATGAGGCTTGCTCTAGACCCTTGACCCTAGCCCCTGGACTGGATACGTGACAGATAGGCATATAAAAGAAGGGAGACTGACTCAAAACCTCATTTTCAACTTCACTAGTAATTGAGTACCACAGAAACACTTACTCGGCTATGTACATCTCACCCTTTGTATAATTCCCCATCCTCCACTGAGGTGGTTCCCTGTCTATGATCAATACTAATTAAAGCCATAGGATTGGCCACTCTGGTGGCGCGTCTGCGTTCTTCTCAATGTCAGCTTCTACAACCTGCTAGGAAATGCTTGGTGCTCTGGTCTCTCTCCCATATTTGGCTTAATCATCCAAGAGTTGCACTGCTCCCAGACTCAAGCTTCCAACTTATCTACTTATGCTCTAATGGCTCTGGGGCTGTCTGTAAGTGCTTGTTCTCCGCAACTTTTACTTCATACCGAGAAGAACAATATACTGACTGATGTTTCTAGAATCTCTTTGCTCTCCCCTTATCGTTCCTCATCGGAAAGCGATTTACCATACTCATCTCACTCGTCCTCTTTATCGCCTGCAACATCTGGTCCGGAGAAGCCACTGATTATAACTCGCTTCGAAACTCGCGCATCTTGGGCGGATTAGCTGGTGGGCTCGTCGAAGCCCTTGGTCCCATCATCGTCGCTGAGACATTTCCCAGCCACCAGCTTGGAAGAGCCATGGTCGTCTATGTAGGCTTCCTTGCTGCCGGCTCCTCGATCGGACCCCTGGTCGCTGGAGCAGTTGGCGTTGGCTTGACCAGTTGGAGATGGTATATAAGAATATTGTCTATAGCTATCGGGCTCAATCTCTTCACTTCAGTTCTGATGCTTCCTGAGACCACCCACGATCTAATCGAAATCGATGCGGCTCAATCCAGGCCAGCAAGCTCAGCCATCACGGACCCAAAACCATCGGGCACTTCGATCGAGGACATTACCCTTCCACCTCAGGATGGTACAAAAGCAAATGAGAGTTTCTCGCCTCGACTTGGTAGAGAATGGGTTTCTAGGTCCTTCAGTGGCGAGTACATGCCCATGAAGTGGAGGATGATGGGACTCTCTTTCATTCGGCCATTACAACTCCTATCGATACCTCAGGTTCTCGTCACTGTATACATCTTTGGTCTTACAATTGGCTGGACTGTTATCATCTCCATCATCATTTCGTTCACCTACTCGACTCCTCCTCTGCTGTGGAATTCGCGTTCCATTGGTCTTCTCAATGTTTCCTCTCTTCTTGGTCTCCTGATTGGCCTTCCTATCGGAGGCTACTTCGCGGATCTTCTATTCATCCGCTCTACAAGAGGGCTCACACAAGACCCTAACCCGAGGAGTAGATTACCTATGGTCCTGATCGGCGGCCTCGCCAGCCCTGCCGGATGTCTTATCCTAGGGCATGGTCTGCAACATCCCCAGCACTGGATTGTTGTCTGCGTAGGATGGTGTCTGCTGTCTTTTGGCTTGACAGGATCTGCCAACGTTCTGATGACATATTCCGTCAACAGTATGCATTCTAGGGCAGGAGATATTGGTGTCTTGGTCAATGTCATGAAGAATTGTTTAGCTTTCGGTGTTTCATATGCCTCATTGTCCTGGATGGAGACTATGGGACCACTAAAACAGTTCGGAATTATGGCTGGTCTGCTGTGGCTTGGGTACCTTCTAGTTATTCCTGTATGGATCTGGAGTAAATCCTTGATCTCGCGAAGTGCAAAGTATGATTTGTAATAAGTAGCAAGAATCAATAGTCAAGAACACCTTGACAATAAAGGATGCAGACGCATATACTGACGAGGGACTGATCGTTGCCAGCTAATGATAATACCCTGCCAAAAGTCGCTAATCAACTACTTGAAGAATAGAAATAAGCTTTCGTTAACCTTGATGACGAGATCATTGGTTTTATAGCACCACGATCTAGTACTATTAGGTATACAGTCACTAGTCAAAGACGGGTTAGCTCCTCCAGCGACAGGAGTAAATGTATACGAGCTCCCCGAAAAGGCTTCCGATGCACAGAGAAGGAATTCCCGATGGAAAACGTGGAGATCTCTAGATCAGGGTTAGACAGTCTTCAATGAGAGTCATGGAAATTCTAGTTATGTAAACCAAAGAGAGCTCCGCCCCGATCAAAGTAGTGGGTTAATCACGGCGGATAGGGCTTCCCGAGTGACAAACTTGCAAAGCATACAACGAGCAGAGGGAGTACTCTTTTTCAAGCTCCCCCTTAGGATCCGACTAAGCAACGTCTAACACATGTTCGTTGACAGAGTAGTCATCACTCTCGTTGATGCCATGGAGGTTATGGCCGGAGGAGGATACGTTAATAACGCGAGAGGGTAGAGCAGGGGAGGCACATTCGAGGAGGGCGGGCTCAAGTAATTTGGAAAAAAGGAAGTGAGACAGATGATTTGTGCCGAACTGAAGCTCATGGCCGCAGTCGAATCTTCATCTATTTATTCGGTGATACTCGGTAAGGGACATGCTATGAGTAGATCGGCATTCCTCGATGAGTCTTTTGGTATCATCTCTGTTTTTGTTGTGCACAAGCATAGCATAGCTTGTAGCAGAAAGTGAACATATTGGTTATGTTGGCGAGAAGAGAGTATCATGCATTCTTAGCTTCATTGCAGTGTCAAGCCACCGAAATTACGCGAATATCAGGTTAAAGTTATCTGAAGCTTGTTTATTCGTTCTTTCCATTTTCTGAAGTCAGGAAACAGACTGTCAATTACTATCACTCATAGGAAATGCTGAACCTTTCATGAGTACATTCTCACTACCAAGAATCTAAACATTCCAGGTCTCCCCCCTACAAGCTTAAAGTGGCCTGTACGATGGACACCTGACAGGTTGAAGGTATCTAGAATTATCTGTCATATAACAACGACTACGGGCTATCTATTATCATATTAAATAGCGCGTCTCAAGTCGTGGTTAGAGAAGTGGTGGAAAATGTAGGTAAAATGACACCTTCCGGATATGGCTATGTGCCGGAAGAGTCCCGCGATATGCACTGGCACAGAGCCCGGTACCTTATTGGTCGACCTACCTTGATCCTACGTGAACCTGTGTTGGTTCAACAACCAACAGGCATAATAGTACAGTGCACAGTATGATTTTTAACTGTCACCTCCGCACTGAACCTTCAAAATCGGATCATCAATCATAACGACTCCCTCTTTCTTCTTCCATACATCGAAGCATCACCAAAGAACATGTGTGAACCGACTTCTCTCGACCAATCTATTCTTCAAGTCTCGCCCAAGTCGACATCGGCGAGCCCTCCTCGATCTAACTCACCTCAGGATGAGAATGGTCTTCTTCCACCGCAACATTGGGCGTCGTTGACCGAAGTAAGTGATCAGAGATATGTGATAGACTTCCCACTAATTGCACTCTGTTTGCCAGGAAGCCAACGAAAGAGACGATGCGGACTCAACTCTACCTGACGATGCTAGCTCAACGGCGTCCCTGAGCTCTAGCATCTTACAATACAGGACCATACATGGCAGATCGTACCAGAGTGGTCGGGGCAATACTGACTACTGGTCTGTAGATGTCTCAACATCGATCTACTCATAGCTGAACGTGAAACAGGGGGCCTATCGACGAAACTAGCCAGGAGGCCATGGATATCAAGTGAGTTTTGAAAAAAGAGTTCAAGGCTTCAGCTTATCGATCTCCTAGTCATCAAGTGCTGACCCTTTTGATGGGTGAACGGCTCTACTTAGCTCCACTACCGGACGACATACAGGTACGATTCTCGGACTGGTGTTGGAACCGGTGCATTAACAACGATAATTCATAAGGCAGCTGTAGATATCGGTACTGGGACAGGTATGTGCTCAGGACGACACGGTAATTTCGAATCACTAACAGAAGATCAGGAATCTGGGCCATGTTAGTCACCGTTGCAACAGGCCAGTATCGATTCTCACATACTTACAATCGACTAGCGAATTTGCGGACACGTTTCCTAATGTCTCCGTGATTGGGACTGATCTCGCACCAATTCAGCCAAGTTGGATCCCGCCAAACCTTGAGTTGTGAGGACCATGGATCTTTATACACATTCTGAAGAAATGCTGACTTCTCTCACAATCCAGCCAGATAGATGATTGTACTCAGGACTGGACATTTCAGCCTGAATCCCTAGACTATGTCCATCTGCGCTGGCTTCTAGGCAGTATCATAGACTGGACATCGCTTTTCAAAGAAGCTTATAAGGCTCTTAAACCTGGGGGCTACATCGAAAGTTATGAGCCTTCCTCGTGCTTTGAAAGTGATGACGGTACTGTTTCTGAAGGTAGTGCCATGGATCAATGGGGGAAGATCTTTGCCGAAGGTGGTCGCAAAATTGGCCGATCATTTACAATTTTCGAGGATAATATACAAAAGGAGGCTATGCGACAAGCTGGATTTGTCAACATTGAAGGAAAGGATTTCAAGGCAAGTATCACAAGCATCAAGGTGACACATTCACTTACCATGCCTAGAATCCCGTTGGTGCCTGGCCTAAAGACCCAAAATTACGCACTATCGGGCGATATGCGCAAGCTGCGTTTGACCAAGATGCTCAGGGAACTGTATTACAGATGGCCACTCTGCTGGGGTGGACGGAGACAGAGGTCGCGGTATTTGTTGCACACCTCCGTCGCGAAATCCGTTCGCCCGACATTCACTCGTACTTTAAGCAGAAGGTAGTCTGGGGCCGGAAACCTGTTTTGGCCCAGCTTGATTAGATCTTGTTGGGAGGCTAGGAATCGGCTGTCTTACATTGAAGCATTTCCACATACATGATCTTCTTTCTTTCTCTTTTCGCGGCAGTCTAGGTCTCATAATATCATTATGGTTATCCTTTCACATTAAAAAGAGCATTGATTACACGAAACAAAAGACTGGTCAACCTGACAACAACGCATCCCACCTGTGCCCTATCATCAAGAGCCTTAGTTCGATGAGATGCAGATGAGAACGAAGAGAAAGCCCATCACAAGCCAGCTCATGATAGGAAACCACAAATAAGCCACAGCACAGGTTTTGCTTAGTCCGTGTTCCTGCATCTAAACCTGACCCGATTCCCGACGCGCGACATACGGGAAAGTGAAACTCATCTCACTATCACTCGTACTTAAACTCTTCTCGAGTCCGCCCATATGTCTTGAAGGGTGGAAGACGTGAAATCCGATAGTAACCATAGCCATGGGGATGGCATCCAGCGCGTAAATATAAACCTCCTTAGCCTGCAGCTCTCCTTCAGGTCCCTCGACATATTCTGCCATGCGAAAGAGAGATCGAATTAGTATCATCATGCTCGCAGTATAAATAACCGTCATGAACTTCTGCCAGCCGGCCGGTTGTAAAGTGGAATGCTTAAGAAATCTGCAATGAAACCAAGCTGTTACGACCACGAACATGCTGAAGAATACTAGTTGAACTATCAAACCAGCGACAACTGCATCTTCTGTTACTGATAACTTGTGCTGTGTATGTTGTGCATGTTTTGTGTCCACTTTGTCAAGCTTCCCGCCGTCTATGATCTTTACTTAGCACTTCTGAAGGATTCGTGAAGGGAGTGATGTTACCTATTGCTTGCAGTATGATTGACGTGATGTCGCCGAAAAGGAAGATCTTAGTCAGCCATTTCGGCTTGATCAATGAATAATCGTCTCCATCCAAATATTTGATGTAACGGCCAAGGAGCATATAGATCGCCGCAGAGTAGCAAGTCGGACCGAGAAGCAGAAGTAAATTTTGGACTACACAGATACCGTAGGTGTAGTCAGGTGCTTCCTTGGCGCTGATGGCTCGACTGATAAATGCAATGGCCTCGACTGGCAAAGAATCTGCATTAGTTTACAAATGGTGCTCCGCGGGTGTGGGTGTAGCTTACAGAGGGAACCAATCACAAAAGGTATGAAGAACCATGTTCTTGATTTGATAACCTGGTAAACGTGTAGGTTTGATGAGAGAATGAATACTATAACAAAGATTGTCGCTAAAGGAAAGGAAGGGTCGTAATGAAAGTAATTGACCATATTAGGTGTAAATGTCCAACACTGAAGGAGATTTATCGAAGTTGTATGGCAGAAGTCGAGTTTGAGGAAGGTATGGGTTAAAAAGGCAGACAAGCGAGATGGGCTTCCCCTTGAATTATCCCTTGATATTTCCCCCCGGGGTGATTTGGCATAGCCTTCGATGGCGTAATGCCTTATCAGTGCCTCACTATGGCACGAAGGACGAATCCTCGGCCCGGTTATGTGGGACAGACATTAAACATATGTTTTGTCTTATGGACGATCATCTTGCCGTTATCCGTGGATTGAGTGTTTATATACCAGAGCTCGCTATGTAGAGCTACAGACATGAAGAGGCGCCCCAAGTGTCAAACACAAACTGTTTCTCTTGAGCTCTATTGGATTCAGGAGAAGGTAATTGCTTGTCCTTTTACGATTGGTTGAGCTAAAGAGATCTGCTGGCATGTATAAATGCATGTCAGATAAGGAATGTGAAATATTGGCTTTATCCCTTTTAAGATATTGATCGGCGTTCTGCCGTGAAACACGGGAGTTATCTGCCGCTCTGACTTGCCAATTGGTTACATGTACGCGCGGTATTGTCTGTGCGGGTTGACAATGATCATCAAAGCGTAAATCGCAATATGCATCAATGCGCTATGCGAGATGACTAGTCTAACCAACATCTGAAACCCTCTTCAACCCATAGAGAAAATAATCACACGTGATTTAACTTACCCTATACCGCAGTTAAATACTTATACACCAGTAACAATTAATTTAATATGAAATTTAAGAGAATTCCTTTTGAAATCTATCAGTATCCTTAATACTAAGGAATTGGTCAATGATATCAGTATGGCCATAAAAAAGGCAATAAAAGCCAATACAGAAAATGTTTAATAATAACATGGCAGAATAGAAATACTGCGGCCATAATCTCTCCGGAAAACAGTTTTGGCAGGCGTCCTTTGGAACGACGTAGCAGGAGACACTGAGTCAACCGAGGAATGCTTAGTTACCCCTTTCCAAATATTATTCCCTTCAGCAATCTTCCTTCCCACATTGATCCGGGTTAAAACAAGTCTTCTGATGTTTTCATAGTGTCAGATAGGATATGTGCTGGACCTCATGAGAAAGGTCTTACGCAGAAAAATCATAGCGAGGGAATCTTTTGAGGTCAAACCCAACCTCTTGTAAGGGCCTATGACATGAACAGATTGGGTATAATCCTGGTCTGTTGAGTAACCGGTATCCCAACATCAAAAAAAATTGCAAGTGGCTCTCCCCATATTAATTTTCCAGGAACGTGTCAAACCCAGATCTTGTCCCGCGGGGACGATGGCTGGTTCCCTAAGTGCGGAAAGTACATACCAGGAAACAGCAGACTTCTTCGAGCCAATCGTAGCAAAGGTGATGTGGATAATCGGTATGGGGGAAGATCATGTCAACTATCTAATTGTAAAACAAGCTTAAAGCTTTGGTTAACCTTTGTAAGAAAACACAATTTTAACACAATACATGTCCACTATCAACATCCTGTAGTGGAATAAAAACGGAGGCAGGGGTCGGTTTCTAATGCTAAGGCTCGCGAAATATGGACTTAAGTGATTTGTGTAAACCCAACCAACTTCTAATAGAGATGGAATGCGGGACCTTGCAGTCATCAAACAGCCCAGCTTCAGATTCCATCCTGTGTCCTGGTCAGATCGAATGCCACCTGTGCTACTGCGCCCTTCTGTTCCATTATGATGCCAGACAGGTGTAACATATCGGTACGACAACGATGTAGTGTAAAGTATGCAAGGGAGATTCGACAGTGATTACTGATGTTGATTGATACCTTCCTGCAACGATCTAGTCTGGTCGGCACTCAGCTCATCGCTTATATCTGTAGGCAATCTTATCTGTTTTTTCAGCTGTGTTTTACAGTGCGTGCAGCACTTTTATTGGGTGCCCTGATCTCACCATGCATAATTTACCTGTGAATTTCAAGTGAAGTGTGCATTGTGCCTTCTCATTGGTTAAAAATATCTTCCATCAAAGCTGAGGCTCACTGCACAGACAAATTCGTTGTCAGATTGTGCCCAATTGTCAGTCACCTCAGATACGATATGCAGCTATACCGTCTTATCAAATACGACAGGGTACTTAATAGAGTTCATAAGTCGGTTGATAAATATCCATTTGGTTCTCCTCATTCTGTTCTTTCCAAGTCCCCCGTTCCTCCCCCTAGTTTTCGTCTTTTCCTCTATTTCTGTCTCTAACCCTCATTTGTCTGTCTCATTATTCATACCTAGCCGGTGTGACGAGGAATAAAGCACCGAATATGAGCCTACAAACCGTTCTTCTATTGGGGTCCGCAGTTGTTGCAATACACACAGTCCTCGCACTCCTGAGAACCTTTAGGATTCTCCAATCCGAATGGAGCAATTTTCGATTCAAGAGAATGATCTGGAGGAACAGATATGTTTCATTCGAAGAGTTTCATGCCTCCTTTGACCGAGGCGACATCATGCTTGCTGCGATCCTTGTTGCGTCTAGTCTCCAACTATCTCATCCACAAATATCCAAGGTTCTACAAGCACACAGCACCTACAAGTCGGACTTCTGGCGAAGAATTGTCCGGACGACAGCCTTCATCTACATCATGGTCCGATCAAATAGCGCAGAACGGCAGAAAGTTCTTTCGTGGCTTCAGAGTCTGCACCGTCCTATTCCCCTATTTGTATTCGATACCAATATAGTTATCTTCGCCACTTTTGCATATGCGCTGGTTATTACACACAAGTTCTTGAGAGATGTGACTCAGGACGAGGCGGACGCTATAGTCTTTGGTATTATGAATATGGCCGATAAGCTGGATCCGAAAGACCTTGGACGAGAATTCCCGAAGACGATGATGGAAGTGGAGGCGTTTCTGCGACAAAAGATTGCCTTCGATTCACGTGAGCTTTTAGCAATCAACATGCAAAGCTCGGAACTAGCCAGCGTCTGGAAAGAGATAAAGCAGCAGGGTGTTCGACGATTTTTCAAAAATCCTGTAGCTTCAATACGCTTGGCTATATTCAATCTATTCGTTTGTCAGCTATCAAAAAGGGCTCTGGCTGAGTCGTCACAAGACTACAACATCATCGAACGGATGTTTTGGTGGTTGGTTCGAGCAATGAACATGATATTTTTCAACTTCCATTACAGCCTTTGTCCGCGAACTCTCACTTTCCATGGAACCATGGATCTCCTACTTGCCGGAAACCCGAGGATGGAGAATGTCTTGGCAGAGTTACATGGTGAGATCTTTGGCAACACAGATGATCTCCAGGCCACAGATAGCCCTGGTAAGGTCCTGCGAAGATACGCAGATCTCGAAGCCCATCTACCGAGCATGACTATCGAACAGCGGATCTTACCACGAAGACATGACTTTTTCGGCGAGTTTAGAGAATATGTCAAGTGTGCCTATTATCGCGGTGATCTCGCAGATGCAACCAGCAAGCCCCAGCATTTGGGGATTATAATGGATGGTAATCGCCGCTTCTCCAAGAACCAAGGCCTTGGAAATGTGTTACTTGGCCACCAGGTCGGGGCAAATAAGCTCATACAACTCATGTCTTGGGCATTCAGCTCCGGCGTTTCGAATCTCACTGTCTGGGCATTGTCAGATGACAACTTGAAGAGGGGCCCTCAAGAGCTTGATCCTTTGTTCGCTATGATGGCCGAATATATACAAGAGATGATGCTGAAGGACGCGCCTTTCTCGATACCCGCTGTTCGTTTTCGTGTGGTTGGGGATAGATCCATCCTGCCAGCATACCTTAACAGTACAATCGATAAAGCCGAGGCCGAGACCAGACACAACACCAAGTTCAATCTTCAGCTTGCTATAGGTTATGGTGGTAGGGCAGAGATCATACTTGCCACCAAGCTAGCGATTGGTGCTAAAATTGAAGCAAAGGGATTCTGCTCTTCAGAGATTTTGGAAACCATTACTGAAACGGATATAACCAGTCAACTCTACTCGTCGCGACTCGGTCTCCCGCGAATCGATGGGATCTTGAGAACTAGTGGGGAGAATCGACTAAGTGGCTTTGCGTTATGGGAATCACACCACGCTGAGTTTGCGATTGTGGAAGAGAATTGGCCAGCATTGAGACAATCAACGTTCCTTAGAGTCTTATTGGATTTGTCTAGACGTAATCGGCGGCTTGGTGCTTAGTAGAATTATTTACTTATAGTATGGAAATGACTTCGCTATATTCATATCTCATTCATGATGACTGCTATACGAGCCAATTTATTAATTCACATCCAGCATCAGGGTTCATACCCTAGAGCGATTTGGAAAAATCTGAATCTCTATACTTCTACTAACATATGTACTGGGAAAGCTTTTTTTTTAGTAAGTGACTTCATGCTCGTATAGGTAATCGCTGCTAAAGTACACATTTTTACTGATTTGCGCGATATGAATTCAGTGTTCGAATAGAAAGTTCATTAATATAGAACTGAAAGAGGAATAAGATTAAGGTACGGAACGGCTCCATAGCCTCGGCTAGCAGACGAAAAGCGGATGTAGAGATCTTGTTCTGGACGAAGTTATCCGGACGCATGTGTGGCCAATCAGATTTACAATATGATCGCATCAGTGTAGAATAGACTTCTGCAGTTCAAGTGAGATTAGGAAAGTATAGTAATTTTCGCGTTCACATTCGACACGTATGAAGCCAGTCTCTTTCATAGTTATCAAATAAACCTATTCTCCATTCAGGCTTGTTCTACAAAAGATAAGGACACGTACTGGTGATACGAGTTACCGAAACGAGCACAGCCAATCACATTGAATTCGTGATTGAGCCGCTTCAAGTCAGCCACACAAGTTTAAATGCCTCATGAACGAGAAAGTAGAGGCTGAAGGTGATCAAATGACGATCATGAAAGAGGCAATCGTGCGCCTCAGAACTCAAGCCTCCAAGGCTAATGACGATGGTCCATGGTCGGCAAGAAAAACCGGCAAACTGATCCTCTCAACAACTAACTTTATATGGTCAAAGTGCCGTTGAACGGGTAAACCTGGGGTAAATGCGGCCAAGCTTAACCCCAGACCAGAAAGGCGGAGGTGGAGAAAATTGGGGATATGGCCTGTCGGTTTGATTAAACCGGGGAATTCTATGCCTTTATCAGCTAGAGAAATCACTGTCAGGCGACACGGAAAGCCCTGCCAGTCCCGGAAATCCAGAAAAGGCCCGAATATATATGAGTTCTTCTCGTCTACAGTGGCGCTATGTGACCTTGTCTAAGCATTGCGTAAATGCGGGAGCCCCAAGATCCATCATCCAGATGACCGGAATCACCATATTATTTGCGAAGTTCCCCGAAATTGTTAGTTTTGGTGACTAACTAAAATGAAGAGTGTGCCGACAAGCGGGGAATCAATGGCTCAGCGGTGTCGGATTGGTATGGAATAGCGGTGCGCTCGTCGAATATAAAAGATGTAGGCCCGTGTGGTGAATGTAACATGTTCAGACACCGAGACTCCAAGACAACTCCAATCTCGCAATGTTCCCGGCTTCTGTGTCTGGCCTTGTGGCCTTGTCTCTTCTGACCCACGGTATCACAGCTCAGAAGCAGCCTGATGTCATCACCGACGACACTTACTTCTACGGTCAATCGCCCCCTGTATATCCTACACGTAAGTTATGCACTATGATTTGTTTTTGAAGAAGTCGACTGATCCTTCTATCAGCGGAACAAGCAGAGACCGGATCCTGGGCTGCCGCTGTGTCCAAAGCTAAAGGTTTGGTATCCCAGCTGACACTCGAGGAGAAGGTCAACTTGACTGCCGGAGGCCAGACAACTACTGGTTGTTCTGGATTCATTCCGGCCATTCCTCGTGTAGGCTTTCCAGGTCTATGCTTGGCCGACGCTGGTAACGGCGTCCGCAACACTGACTATGTCAGTTCTTTCCCATCAGGAATTCATGTTGGCGCAAGCTGGAATCCTGAGCTGACCTACCGCCGGAGCTATTACATGGGTGACGAGGCTAAGACCAAAGGTGTCAACATCCTCCTTGGCCCTGTTTTCGGACCTCTCGGTCGAGTTGTCGAGGGTGGTCGCAACTGGGAAGGATTCTCCAACGACCCTTACCTGGCTGGAAGACTTGGGCATGAAGCTGTTACCGGTATACAGGATGCCGGTGTTGTGGCTTGTGGAAAGCACTGGGTAGCTCAGGAGCAAGAGACCCACAGGCTCAACGATGCGGCCACTCAAGCACAACCCATCTCATCCAATGTCGACGATAAGACACTTCATGAGCTATACATGTGGTACGAGCGAACAATCTGATTTGTTGATGAATAAACTGACCAATGTAGGCCGTTCGCCGACGCAGTACATGCAGGACTTGCCAGTGTAATGTGCAGTTACAACAGGGCAAACAACTCTCAGGCTTGCCAGAACTCTAAGCTCCTCAATGGCCTACTCAAGGGCGAACTGGGATTCCAAGGATTCGTTGTTTCAGATTGGGGTGCACAACACTCTGGTATGGCTTCGGCATTGGCCGGTATGGATGTTGCTATGCCTACCAACAAGTTGTGGGGTGCCAATCTCACCCTCGGTGTCAATAACGGAACTATTCCCGAGTCACAGGTTGACAACATGGTTACTAGGTATGTCCGATCATATGCATCCTCACCTTACTCTCAATTAACCAGACCTGATAGACTTCTTGCGACCTGGTATCAACTGAACCAGGATCATTCAGACTTCCCCACTCCTGGCCATGGACTAGCTGCCCACCTTTGGGAGCCTCACCCAGTCGTTGATGCTCGTAACGCTAGCTCCAAGTCTACACTTTGGGACGGTGCTGTGGAAGGCCATGTGCTTGTTAAGAACACCAACAAGACACTCCCTTTCAAGTCCAACATGAAGCTCGTTTCTCTGTTCGGCTACTCACACAAAGCTCCGGATAAGGCTAACCCAGAGCCAGTTGCGAAGAACGCCATGTTCTCTCCTTGGCAAGTCGGCGCCGAGTCTGCTAACATCACTGAGTTGAATGGAGGCTTCCTGGGAAACTTAAACCTTACATACTCGGCTATCGCGCCCAACGGAACTCTCATCTCTGGTGGAGGATCCGGCGCTAATGCTTGGAGCATGATCAGCGCGCCTTTCGATGCTCTTGTTACCCGGGCGAGAAAGGAAGGCACTGCGATGATGTGGGATTTCGAAAGCTGGGACCCCAGTGTCAACCCTACCTCTGAAGCTTGTATTGTCGCCGGTAATGCATGGGCAAGCGAAGGCTGGGATAGGCCTTCTACTTACGATGACTACACCGACAGTCTCATCAATAACGTCGCTGACAAGTGCGCAAACACCATCGTGGTTCTTCACAACGCTGGAGCACGCCTAGTGGATGGTTTCATCAGCCACCCCAATGTCACCGCTGTTATTTACGCTCATCTTCCTGGTCAGGACAGTGGAGAAGCACTTGTTTCCCTCCTTTACGGTGATGAGAACCCCTCTGGTCGTCTTCCATATACTGTCGCCCGCAACGAGACAGACTATGGCAAGCTCCTGAAGCCTGATCTGACTGTGGCTCCCAACAGATATCAGCACTTCCCACAGTCCGATTTCTCAGAGGGTGTTTTCACCGATTACAAGCACTTCGATGCTAAGAACATCACCCCTCGTTATGAATTTGGCTTCGGTCTGAGTTACACAACCTTTGAGTATGCTGATCTCAAGGTTTCCAAGTCCGAGGCACAAACCGCTGAGTACCCCACTGGTGCTCTTACCGAGGGTGGCCGAGCAGACCTATGGGATGTGGTCGCGGTCGTGTCAGCAAAGGTTAGCAACACTGGAGATGTCGATGGCAAGGAAGTTGCACAGCTCTATGTTGGTGTTCCCGGAGATGGAAACCCTGTCAGACAGCTCCGTGGGTTCAAGAAGCCAAGCATCAAGTCTGGGGAGGATGTACTAGTGACATTTGATCTTACACGTCGGGACCTGAGTGTTTGGAATGTTGTTGCGCAGGAGTGGCAACTCCAGCAGGGTGACTACACCATCTCTGTTGGGCGAAGTAGCCGGAACCTTCCTTTGGAAGGGATACTATCATTTTAGGTATGGTTGAATGAGACATCGGATGCTCGATTCATGGTAAATAACGCCTTTGTATCAATATGTAAATAGCAATGTTTTAATAGACACGAAGCTGTTTTGGAAACTTGCAGTGTAAACAGCTTCCAATTCGCCTCACATAAGGTGCTCCAAACACTCGTTATATATAGGCTGTCATTTTGCAATCTATAATTGAAGCCAAGAGGAGAAAACACGCCCAGCCAGCTGCTTAAGGCGACCCAAGAGAATTAAAGCGCATCAGGGATATGTAAACTGATTTTGACGAGCCTCATTCGTTTTTCTTTTCTTTATGGCCCTCTAAGCTTGCACAGTTTGCTCTTCTACCGAGATGCTCAGTTGCAGTTGCAGTTGCAGTTGCAGTTGTACTTGTCGTTACATTTTCACATTATAAGTGTAAGAACTTCGCCTTGCCCCGGGTCCATCCAGCCCAGACATTGATCGTAGATGCTGAAGTGGCATCATTGATATTGTTAGTGACAATAAAAAGAGAAGGCCCAAGCTGGTAGGCTTCCGGCCCAGGATCCAACAAAAATAGAAGTTCACAATCGCTGAACAGAAGGGAGGAATCCTCAGAAACGCGAAGTAATTGCAACTTATGGAATGCATGAACTTGACGGCATCAATCTAGATGCGGCGCTATGTCCTTTTCCAGTAAAGAGACTTCTTTAAGGTTCCATACTTACTTACCGTGCCAATTTATTTGGTTTATTTCGTTTCACGCTATGACCTTTGCAACAAATAGGACTAGTTTAGCTCGTGTTGCTGAATACGAGGTTTCAATACGAGATAAAAGTTCCGCAGGTTCTAAAACAATTAGATGAACTATATAACCAGATAATATTTCCTTGTCTTCCACTAACTCATAAACTCTTGGCTCTAGATCGCTTGGCTTACCATACTGATCTAATCCACTGAATTTGGCAGTCCTGTGACCAATCTCTCACATCACATCATGCGTGGTGGTCTGTATTACGCGACATTTGTCGCGTGTCTTATCACTGCGCCAGTTTTTGCACGTCCTCAGTCGCAATGGGAGGTTGTGGCCAAATCCCGTGGCAGCGACATCGTTCGCGCCGCTGTCGCCTTTCAGCAACCAAAACTTGCGGAAGCCGAATCTTTATTGATGGCTATCTCAGATCCTACTTCTGACAAATTCGGCCAGTATCTGGACCATAAACAAGTTGTAGGTTCCGTAACCAGATTCCAGTCGCATTCACCGTCTGACATCAAACTTCTGTAGCAATCCCTTTTCGCCCCCAGCGAGACTTCCCAGAGAAAGGTTTTGGGCTGGCTTGAAGATGCTGGTATCGACATGTCGTCTGTGCATCTCAAAAAGGCAGCTGCCATTATTGAGTTCTCTGCGCAGGCCACTCAGCTTGAGAAATTACTCGAGGGTCAGGTTCAGGTCGTCCACAATACAGCGACTGGGGAGTTTCGCCTTGAACCTTCTGAGCATGAGATTCCCCCAAGCATGAAGGGTTACATACAGTTCATCATGTTGGCCCCATCTTCAAGAGCGTTCAAAGTCAAGCGAAGCCGCCCCGCCAAGTCCAGCCCTGCCTTGCCCCCGCCGTATAAGCTCCCAGTGGCCGATGATTTGCGTAATTGTAGTGAGAGCTGGACTCCCGCTTGTATTCGCAGTAAGTGAAAGAAAACCCTCAAATAGTCAGACCGTCGTAGTTAATTCTAAACAGAGCTTTATAACATCCCACTTGGCACCAAAGCAGCAAAGAATAATTCCATGGGCTTATACGGGTATGGTGATCCTTACAGTCAATCTGATCTGAACTTGTTCTGGGCAAAGCACTCTCCCCACATTCCTAAGGGAACGACACCCAAGGTTAACAGCATTAACGGTGGTGTAGCATTGGGTGACATTGTGGAAGGCGAGGAGCAGCTCGACATCGAAATGTCGTACCCGATTGTTTATCCGCAAAAGGTCACTATGTTCCAGACCAACTACAACAGTGCGGGTGGCATTCTCAACGACCTTTTGGATGCTGTAGATGCAAGCTACTGTAAATACGACGGAGGAGACGACCCCAACTTTGACCCATCATTCCCTGTTTTTGGTGGATTTCAAGGGCCCGCCATGTGTGGCAAGTACCAGATTACCAACGTTCTCTCCATCTCATTTGCTGTCGATGAGACGAGTTTATCTCGACACTATATTGAGAGACAATGCCACGAATGGATGAAGCTTGCCCTCACTGGTGTCAGCGTGGTTGTAGCTTCTGGCGACCGTGGAGTTCAAGGAAGTACGCAATGCACTGTGAACCCTTACGATAGCAAGAAGGAAGCTTTCAATGCTTTGTTTCCAGGTTCCTGTCCTTACGTGACGGCAGTTGGAGCCACCCAAGTCAATTTCACAAGGGGTAGATTTCAGGAAGTTGCAGTTTACGACCCGAAACATAACTTCTATTCTGGAGGTAAGTATGCTCCGCGGTCTTCTGATTTATACTGACATGTTGGTCAGGTGGCTTTAGTACCATCAACGGACAACCGGCCTATCAACGTAAGGCTGTTGCCAGTTATCTCGCCTCTAACAACCCGCACTACCCCAAAGGAACATACAACACATCTGGACGTGCCTTTCCTGACGTTGCTCTATTAGGAGCCAACGTCACCTATCTTCAGGACGGTAAAACCACAATCAGTGGTGGAACAAGTGCAGCCGCTCCTCTTTTTGGTGCTATGATCAATAGAATCAATGATGAGCGGTTGCTAGCAGGAAAGAAGCCTATTGGATTTTTAAACCAGATTCTGTATCAACACCCAGAAGTATTCACAGATGTACGTCATACTTGTCCAGGCGACTAGATAGTTACTGACACAGAAACAGATCACTGACGGATCTAATCCTGGATGCGGAACGCCAGGGTTCAAGGCGGCTAAAGGATGGGATCCAGTCTCAGGAATGGGGTCGCCTCAGTTCCCAAGGCTGCGCGACTTACTTGTCAGCCTTCCCTAGGTTAAAAGCCGTTACTAATATAATTTCTGTAGTTTCAATGCAACTCTACCCTATTATGGAATTGTAGAATTATCAACTAGCACACGATACTCTTCTCGATAAGAGGGACAGAAAGCAATTAGTTGAGATACCAGACTACCGATTTAAACAGAAATATATTTGGTGTATACACAGCTTTTGTTGCAATGCAATCAACTAAGTTAGTCGTGTGTTGTTTTTAATTTGCTCCTTAGTGATGGGTTTCCTTGGGGCATGCCACAACCTTGGCGGTCATACCGCCACGATGATGGAGATGTGCAAATCCCAGGTTAGTCCCGATGTCATACCGCTATGTCTGACGGCAGTAGCAGGAATAACAGCCGGTTGGGACTTTTCAGATGTCTATTGCCAGCGTTTACTCCCTCCAAACCATCATTCAGTGGCGCAAATGCAGGTTCAATCAAGAGCCACTGCGGAGGTGCAGGCGTTGAAGCCTTAAGAAGTAATTGCGTCTCTCTGCCTCACTGGACTTGAAATCATTGAAGGTATTAAAATAAATATTATAGCAGCCATGAAATTTCTCGTAATTACAGGAAGTATAATGTTGGTGTGAAGTTTGGTATCTATCTTGCGAACCTGGCGTTAACTGCTAACATAGGTCTTCTTAGATTGGATAAATCAGACTGCATTTAAATATGTTGACTGATCAGCAGACAGCTCTCGGTCTTTCTCCTGTCATTTCCTTTTCTGGCTAAGCTCAACCCCACATACAGTTATGGTTATACCGGAACTAACTTTATAGTTAGATTAGAGACTAGGTTGTGGGGGAAAATGGAGTATCAGCCTCCGCTGCCTACTTCTGGAAGTAAGGGGGACTTTTACAAATCGGGTGATATAACAAACTCAAATGAAAAGAGCATACTAATATGAGGCTCGCTAAGTGCATGGGAAAAGTATAGATAGGTAGGCTACTAAACTCGAAACGCGCATGTTTCATAAATATCATGGAATTTTTCTAGAATATAGGATTTTTATTGGAGGAATCTATTCTGTTGCGGATTGATAGTAAGCAGTTTAGGATAAATGACCTAGAAACAACTTATCTCTAATCTCTACAAGGGGAATGGACAAGGTTCGGTCCGTCCTTAATGGACCCAAATGCGGCATAGGTCCCCAGTCATCTGTCTTGGCTGATTATGTTTCCCGTTGGTATATAAATGCGGCTTCTGCTCTGTTTTCCGACACTACGGTCACGGAGACTCGATTCTACCCACAGCATTTGCTGATTACTGACTGGGGATTTGTAGCAATGGTTTCCTATCGCTCTTTATGGCTTCTGGCTTTGGCGCCTCGTAAGTCGAAACCTGTTCCGCTTCGGCAGTTTTAGAGTGCTGACCTTGACAAGTTGCCCAGTATGTGTCTGCTCAGCAATCAACACCCGCAGCTTACACCGATCCAAACACTGGGATAGTGTTTGATACATGGAAAGCGCCTAGCATGACCTTCGGTTTCAGTTTCCCCGAAGATGGTCAGACCACTAATGCCGATGAGTTTATTGGATACCTCGTAAGGCAATATCTAAAACCATCAACGGATCTTCTTCTCTGACCTCCTTTGTAAATAGAATTGCGCCACTCCTAAGGGGAAGGGCACAGGATGGTGCGGTCTCTCCTACGGTGGACCTATGACGAACTCGCTCTTGCTCTTCGCCTACCCCCACGATGGCGATATCCTTACCACCTTCCATTGGGCTAACGCGCAGGTCGAGCCTGTGCCCTACGAGGGCAAGGCTACTCTGACCCAGATCTCTTCAAGCATCACTGAGGATGGCTTTACTCTTATCTACCGCTGCCAGGGATGCACTTCCTGGTCACAAGACGGAAACTCGGGTCAGTTAGAGACTACCTCTTCGATTGCCGTCCTCGGTTGGGCTCACAGCATCACGAATGTCATCAACCCTGCGTGCCCCCGTGAGGCTCGAATGCTCCAGCACGAAACCCAGAGCATCTTCGGTGGCCAACTTACCAGTAACGCTTTCAACGATGAATACGACAAGTGGGCCGAGCTTGCCGACAAGGTTGTCGAGGGTGACTGCGACGGCAGTGGTGAGCCCACCTCCACTGCTACCGGTGAGCCTACTAGCACCGCTGCACCACCCACCGGTACCCCCGTCCCCGACGAGACGTATGATTACGTTGTTGTCGGCGGTGGTGCTGGTGGTATCCCCATCGCTGACCGTCTCAGCGAAGCTGGCAAGAAAGTTCTCCTCATTGAGAAGGGACCTCCATCCTCTGGCCGTTGGGGCGGTGATCGTAAGCCAGACTGGCTTGAAGGCACTAACCTGACTCGTTTTGATGTTCCCGGCCTATGCAATGAGATCTGGGTTGACTCTTCCGGCATCGCCTGTCCCGATACCGATCAAATGGCCGGTTGTGTTCTCGGTGGAGGCACGGCCATCAACGCTGGTCTGTGGTGGCGTCCCAACCCACAAGATTGGGACTTCAACTTTCCCGATGGGTGGAAGGCGAAAGATATGGCAAAGTACGAGAACCGTGTCTTCAGTCGCATTCCTGGTACACGTTTCCCATCTATGGATGGCAAGCTATACCTCGACCAGGGCTTCAAGGTTGTCGCTGGTGCACTCGACAAGGCCGGTTGGGATGAAGTGAACGCTCTCGAGAAGCCGGCCGCCAAGAAGCGTACTTATACCCACCCACCCTTCATGTTCTCTGGAGGTGAACGTGGGGGCCCACTTGCTACCTATCTCGTGTCTGCCAACACGCGAAAGAACTTCAAGTCCTGGACCAACACCCAGGTCAGGCGTGTCATTCGCTCCGGCGGTCACGTTACCGGTCTTGAGGTTGAGCCCTTTGCTGGCGCTGGTTATGTTGGTACTGTCAAGCTCACTCCCGAATCTGGTCGCGTCATTCTTGCGGCTGGCACTTTTGGTAGTGCCAAAATTCTCCTTCGCAGTGAGCCTTATCTTATCCATACACGATCTGAGTCTGTCAATTCTAATTATGCTGTACAGGTGGTATTGGCCCAGATGACCAGCTCAACATTGTCGCCAACTCTAGCCGCGATGGGGACTCCATGATCGCTAAAAATCAGTGGATCAATCTTCCTGTCGGCTACAACCTCGAGGACCACACCAATGTAAGTGCATATGGCAGATTCGTCAGACTGTCAAGCTAAGAATTATGGCAGACGGACACAGTTATCAAGCATCCCGACGTTGAGTTCTACGATTTCTATGAGGCCTACGATGACCCTATCCCGGCTGATGAGAAGAAATACCTGGGTCAGTGTGCACTTGTCTTCTGCAGCTCAGCTTTCAAGACTAACTCGGAGGTAGATGCGCGCTCCGGAATTCTCGCTCAAGCTGCACCTAACATTGGCCCGATCATCTTTGACGAGATTTCTGGTGCTGATGGCCGGGTCCGCTCCATACAGTGGACCGCTCGCGTTGAAGCCAGTCTTGGCGAGACTAGCAATAGTAAGTGCCGCTTGACCAACAGTCGGTGCAATATGTTAGACCAGGTCCAAGTTAACTCGTGAATCAGAGTCCATCACTATTAGCCAGTACCTCGGTCGTGGAGCCAAATCACGCGGCCGCATGACTATCACAAGTGCCCTCAACACCGTCGTCTCTGTTAACCCATACCTCAATGACGCAGAAGACAAAAAAGCTGTTGTAACTGCCCTTGATAACCTTCGCAAAGCTCTTTCTGGCGTGGCGGGACTGGAGTGGCTCCAACCCGCTCCTGGCGTCACTTCGCAAAAATACGTCGACGATGTAAGTGGCTCATGGATCTTTGAGTATTCCTACCACCTGGTCTAACACTATATACAGATGGTCGTCTCATGGAGCAATCGCCGTGCCAATCACTGGATTGGAACCAACAAGCTTGGCAAAGATGATGGTCGCCAAGGTGGTACTGCTGTCGTTGATCTTAACACCAAGGTCTATGGCACTGACAATCTATTTATTACCGACGCCTCCATCTTCCCAGGCATGGTCACCGCGAATCCCAGTGCCTACATCGTTACTGTGGCCGAGAGGGCCAGTGACGCTATCCTAGCCCTTCCCGTCTCCAAGCCCCAGGGGCAGTACAAGCAGTGCGGTGGAAATGAGTGGACTGGGAGCATGCAGTGTGGCAAAGGTTTCTACTGCAAGGTTCTCAACCCCTTCTACTCTCAGTGTTACCCCGATGCCTAGACAGTGGGGTTGGTAGGGAAGGCAAATTACTTCATGTACATACTTTCATCACAGTTCTGGCGTCCTGATACGCAATGACAGGCCTCCGACTATTGATTTTTATTGAGAATCTTCTATGTTTCTGTCGCATTCGCTCTGCCATCCCAGCGATCCGCCAAGATAGGTTGTGTGTTTCAGTAGTCCTTTCCCAGACACGCCAATATCCATTCTCACCCCTGCGATACAACACTAATGGTACATGCATAATATTAATGAGGGGACAGTCGCACGCTTGGTGGAGCCTCGGAAGCTGCTCGCCCGCGTTCGATAGTCTCTTTTCGGCAGCCCTCGGAGGCACGATCTGCATTTCCTATTGCCTAAATAGGATATCATCTAGACTCCGATATCATGTTTCAACTTTGCTCTGCGCGGCGGAGGCGTCAGAGACGCAGTGGGAATGGTAAAATGTTGATGCAGTGCGGATGAAGATGGTGCCTCGACCCAGGGATGCTCGATGTTAACTAGTGTAGCTTCCTAGATGGATCATTATTGGCATATTGATATCTGCCTGCCCTTCTTATAGAAAGGATAATGATTTATAATACTTGTACAGGATGATGTTTCTTATTATAAGCTTATGGTGGCTGAAGTACTGCCTTAAACACCATTCAGTGCCGCCTCAGCCATAAGAACAGAGCACACCACCCTAGCATCAGCAATCGACTTGAACATGCGCGACTGCTAATTATGAGAAACAACAAAAGGACCGCATCTATCTTCCCACAGCTGCCTCGCTGCGTTAGCAATTGCCCAGCCAGTCTCATCGCTGCCACTCATAGAATTGGTAATGACCCAAGCATGCGCCGCCATAGCTGCCCTTGGCGAATTAGTCAGACCAGGTCGTGGTGTGGTATCCATTGTTATCAAGCTGTAGTCGGCAACATGGTTTGTTACCTGGCGGAATAGGGCCGCCCAACTGTTATGACTTTCAGAACGATACCAGACTTGGTATAGATCTTGCGCAAAGTATGAATAGAGGTCGGTGGCAGTCTGGGGGCAGTCCAAGTCATCCAACACAGGACCTAAACTGAACGCCCAGATGCCTTCTGTGAATGCATTCAGGACTTCTTTGCCATAAGGGTCGATATCGACGATGTTCTGATTGTCGTTCTTGCTGAATGTGTCTTCGGGAAACTTGGCAAGCAGTTTCATGACAGGCCTCCACGCTGCAGCCGTAGCGCGTGCGTCTTTGGACCCTGTTCGATACGTCTCTCGAGCTTCCAGAGCCTTGCGGATAAGGCTCTCAATATCCTTCCAAGTTTGGACGTCAAGATGTATCTCCATCTCTGAGTTCAACAGAGTGATTGAGAGCGGATTGATCCGATCGAGTGATGTTGGCAGGGACGCCAAGAGAGCCTAAGTTATTTTCCTTTATCGTCTCTTTATACCCAAGTGTCAGCCGTAAGCGGTAACCTTGATGGCAGAGTGCTTACCAAGTCGTAAATGTTGGGCTTTGCTGCACTGGCGACCAAGAATAATACAACTGGCAGGAACCACGTATGACAGCTATCTCAGGATGCTATCCTTGCTCTCAGTCGCGAATCAAAGTCGATAGCGGGGAGTCCGCAGACACATCAATAAGCAAGCATGCTGGTGTTGCATTAACCAGTGGACCAAGTCCACGTGCTTCATGTTGGTTTGGCTCTGATGTTCCTCCATTCATACTTATCAGCTCCTGTCAAGACCAATCAAACGCTTACCCTTTGTCGTAAGTGGTGGTCAGCTCAGCCGAGTTTTGTTCTCTCGTCTCATAGATAACAATGGTTTCCTTTAGCCGACAAACGCCAGTGTAGAACGAAAGCTTCTCCAGATAGCACTTTTCAATCTGTACAGTAAGACTTGTATTTGTTTGGTGAGTCACCAATTGATGTAGTGTTTAGTTGGGATTACGTTACACGTGTGAGAAGTGGTGTGCAATTGTGCGAAAAAAGAAATATTCGTTAAAGTCGGGAGCCTGGTTCTGGATCACCCGTTTGTAGCCTTTTTATCAACAGGCACTGTTCTACAGTGGCCTGTTCTTCCTTGTGCAAGTTTACTTTCCTATATCAACCACCAACAAGCCGATATTCGACCTTAGGTATAGTAAGAGAATGAGATCTGATAGGAACGGGCTATCGCGTATGCTAAGAAGGGTTCAACAAACTGAGCCATCCTGATTTGAATGAAGGGAATGTTTCCTTCATGGCTCTCCATCGATGAGCTACTTCAAACACGACTGCGTTGCCACCAATGGTAAGGGTGGGCAACAAGTCACCATGCAACCACCTGTGCTAAGCGTAGCAGCTGACTTGTCGACATTATATAGCTGAAGTCCAAACCTCGTTTGTGGTACTACAGTAAGTGCCTAAATATCGGACGGATCCCAGTTTTCGATCATAATCCTTCTGCCATTTACTTAATGTAGGAATAAGAGCAGAACTACAATTTTCAGTAAGGAAGCGGACCTATGGAGCCTACGTTCTCTACCCTCGAGGTTGACAGAAGAGGCCCGCACTCAACGCTCGAAGTTGATCCTCGACAATATCCTTCTGGGCTCGAAGTCAAACCAGCGGATGTCCATGTCTCAAATGGCCTATTGGAAGGGTTACAGCGTTCCTCCGGTGGACGAGAGGTGAAGCCACAAGGTGAACCGTGGTATAAGAGGCACTGGCTCGCCATCCTCGTAATAAACATCATTATTACTAGAGACATAATCAACAGTACTATTAGCAGGACTTTAGCTTCTAACAAGGACCCGAAGAAGACAGAACGTACTGAGGAAGCGGTCGCAGGACCAAGGCAAGGTCGCCCAGCGTCCAATCCTTGAAGCCATGCTGATGATCATTTGTAGCCAGGACTCAACTGCTACGGCCCAGACGAAGCCATCGCAGACTCACACGACACAATCTATGATCAAGACCACGGCTACGCCTACTAAAGGTGATGTACCCCGCTTTCCAATATATATTGGTCATGGCGAGAAGGGAGATGACGAGTTCCGTCTTGCATTTGTCATGGATCGCACGGTGACTCCCTGGTGCAGCTACCAGATTCGGAAAGACTCGAAGGACCCCTGCGGCCCGCCATTCACCCTGCTTGACGGATTTGAGTATCACTGGGATGGATGTGGAAAGGATAGTCGGGCATTCTGGAGAAACCCTTCTGAGAATGGAACCGAATGGCATACACTTCTTAGCAGGTCATGTGAGTTTAAATTACAGAGGTTCCAGTGTGTTGGTGTGATTGTCTCGGCGGAGTATCTCTGTGGAAATAGTACTAATTAGAGCTCTGCCTGCTCTTTTCCTCAGTTGGAGATGGCTGTGCTTGGCTGTGAAACCAGGATGCCATTATTTAGAGTCATCAAGATCAGGATTTGCTTCTGAGGATACTGAGTCGTTGAGCTGAGAGGGCGCTCCAAACTCCAGCGAACCCGGCGCCGATGATGATAATCTTGCCTTGCATTTTTACCATGGTATTCAATGCATGTATCTAAGAGAAGGAAGACCTCAGGTTTGTTTGTCCCTGAATATAGCTGTAAAAAATCATGCCTTTGAGCTGCTCTGACGATGATGTACTTTCTTTTCAGTAAACAAATCTTCTTTAGGTCTTTTACACTCCTATTCATAGGCCATGATCTGACTCACTACGTAATTACCGGCAACAACAGTATTCTAGGCTATTACTTCTTACTTTTGCTAGTGTTTCGGGAACCTGTCGCAGATTTTCAAGAACGGTGGATAACCATCCCGAAAACAGCTACCCCGATACCTGCTCGGAATACGAATACCCGGGTACACGGGCGCCGCTCCGAAGCCCCGGCAGTGGACTCTTGACTGTGCCCCTTTGTCACGCATCATAACTTCAAATAAGGTTTCGATAGCTAAGAGTAAGATGAAAGTGGCAAGTTTCGTCACCCGCCTGCCTTCTTTATCATGCCGCATATTCAAAACGCAACGGCAAGATATTCTGTTATACTCAGTGCATAAACCATCTTTATCAGGCTAATACACCTGCTTGACTTGCTGGAGGATTAGTCGTCGCGTAGCTCTAGCAATTTACACGATGTGCCGTGGCATGCCGCAGCCAGAAGTATGCTCCATATCATCAGTTGAGATGCTCAGCTACGAAGCGTAAGACAGTTTCTCCGTTCTTATCTGCATCTTGTCACCTTGAAGACGTGCGCAAGTAATAGAGACGTAACTGATGCGTCGGTAGGTCTAAAGTTACTATCACAGAAGACGAAGACGTGGTGCAGAGGCATTTCATCATTTTGTGACTTCCGATGGCATCTACACCTGTCCCATTGCAGTTTAAAGATGAGTGTTTGTTGGTCACTCTCTTGGTCAAAGTAGTGGTCGGCGTGATCAAGGGCGTATTCCCCACCTTTCTCCTCATGATCGATTGTTGCTGGGTCAGTATTAAAGAGAAAAGGAGCAACTCCGGTCACTTATTGAACTTTATCCTTCTAGCTACCTTATGCTTCTGTTTTTCGCATACATTCTTCCCCACTGTTAAACTAAGAACGACGGCCTCTCACTACGTGTATTTAGTGTTTATTAGCATTTCTGATATCTTGACTCCGATACGTTAGCGAAATTCTAATAACCTTTCGCCAATAGAGGCCACTCAGCTTATGGTGATAATAATGTCCTGATTTAACCTTTACAGACGAGATAAAATCGTGTGTCTACGGCCTCTCACGTGTCGTGGAAAGGACAGCTGTCATGATCAAACATAACCGAAAAATCATTATCTCCGCAGAGTTTGGAGCTATGTCACAAGATGAGCTTCAGTCGTAGAAACGCGCTATGATTTGTTGTTAATGCTGATTACGTGTTTTAGAAATAAGGTGTAGGTGGTCACCGATATCCGTCACAACTTAGCTGTAAAATCAGTCTGACTTCGAATTTTAAGAATGGACTATATGTATGTATACAAGAATGGATCAGAATACAGAGTGATTCCGGTCAAAGACACATGCTCGCTTTTTAAATGCTGATATATCCCGCTAGAACGGATGGCGGCCAATGAAATCTGTCGTACTCCAATCCGACCGCCTCAGTAACAAACACGGCGAGTTTGGATTCCAACAAAGAGGTAGACAACCGTTGCAAGGACTTCGGGAATAATAACGCAGCATATAGTCACCTCGGTGCTTCCTTCTCTATACAACAGACCTGGCGAGATTTTTGCTATCGCCAATGCTGTGTAGATGAGACGAATACCGACGCAGATTGAACCGAATAATGCCGCCTTGAATAGCTTAAGAACTGTTAGCTTCAGCAGCGATTGGAACTTCTGTCGTGACTGACCATCTGATGCACTTTTGGAGTGCCAAAGTCCAGTTTTGCCACGGTGGCTATTGCCTGGATAAACGCAAGAGTCCAGGCGAATATCATGAATGCCCAACCTGCGCTGATCGCGGCTGGACCGCCGGCTCCAAGATGGCCAAGAGACAAAAGACCTTCGCCTATAGCATCCAGGATGTGAAAAATTCCAAATTTGAACTTGACCATCTTTGAAATCGCCCCTGGGTATATTGCTAGATGGCGCTTGCTGTTATTAAGATGTCAGTGTTTTTTGCTTGTAGAGAATGCCGAGAGGACTTACGCTTCTAACCAGATTCCACCAGTCGCCAGGAGAAGAAACCCGATGCAAGCGTTCAACATTGTCGGCCCCCATCTATGCCCACTCGCTAGCATAATGCCTCCGACGACATGGAGAAAACAGGAACATGCGAGATAGCCCCATGCAAAAAAGCCATGCTTGCCACGATGGTGGGCAATGATGGCGATTGGAATAAGGACTATGCCATAGAATATTGCCTCGGGGATGTACAAGCTGTTTCTTGATACCATGTCTGCGAATGTTCGTGGTTATTCTTGTTGACTGATTTATGGAGAAATATTCGTGCACATTAATGGTGTCCTGCGATTTGGAGAGTTGGGTCATGTTGAAATAACATGGGGAGCCATAAGGTCCGTGTTTACAACTATAAAGATGAAATACGGTTTGTTCATGTACAAATGTATGATTTTGAGTTAGAGCTTGGCCCTCAGCAATTTGTTGTCTTGAACAATAATATGACGCCTTTCCACAGCTGTTGGGGTTTTCCACCTAAGGTTTCAAAAAGGTAGTTCAATCTAGGCTGTTTGGCGTCTTTCCTTTCTTGCTGAAACACGAGTGACGATCTCCCGCGATGTATTTCAGATAAGAGATAAGATAAGCACAAACCTTATCTGGAGCTTCACTCCACCGACTTAGTTTCAAAGTTTCAAACCCACACGTCGGATGAGATTGTATAGGGTAGTATCAAGCAACGATTTATCCACCACAACAGGAACCTGGGAGGTACAGTAGAAACGGATTGGATATTCCCACAACCCTGAACTCTCAATTTTAAGATGATGTACCTTGATAGTTCTCTCACCATGCCAGAAAGCGATAGTATGGCGAGAGGATGAAGTTTGTGCTTATGTTATTTAAGTATCATTGTGCAAACGTTGACAGTCATGGATCATTCCCCCGTCCAACTGATGCGGGTGTTGTCGGCATAATAATTGCGAAAAATTATCAAGATCTCTGTTCACAATGTTGTCAAATGCAATCATGTCTAGAAAAGGATACTTAGTTATTTGTTTAGTTTGTATGCGGTGTCCGCCGCTGCATCCCTTGAGTAGATAGCTCCCTTATCAGAGTACATAAAGAATCGCGGTGTTTGGGTCACATAAGTTTCCCTGCGATCTACCAGGCGTAGCTAATTTACTCGATGTTGTAGCGGAGCCTATCCCTCTTGTGACAACCCAGTGGCTGGTGGATGGCCACACCGCCGCATCAGTTATCAATCTGCGGGCCGCAACATGCCGCAGCGGCAACTGACAAGTCTCCCCATGCGTATCACGGCTTAACATGTGGGCAATCATGCGATTAAATCCCGATGATGCCGCTTCCTGTCGTCACGAACTGAGACGGCTGATTCCGCCTTGACTAAAATTTACCGTCCGCGGCATCTATCTACTACCGGCATATTGAGAAAAGCTTCCATTGCTGCTCCGTGATTGGCTGGAACCGCGATTATCTGACAGTTGTGGACTCAAACATGAAGTATACATGGATGTATGATGCGAAACGTGATGCACCATGGTGCTCTGATCATGAAAGTTGATGGAGATATCGGAACAGTTCGGCGACTCGGATTGTTACGCTGGGTTATGCCGCAGAGACGAATTTCAGAAAGCCAGCCGTCTTAAGAGCGAAGTGCTCAGACATCAAGTCTGGTATAAATATCCAAGACTGCCTCACCAAAACTCGATCTCACATCCATCATTGCACACAGAAACTACAAGTAAACAGCACTAGTAAACAATCTCTTTCTTCACCTTTCAATATGGCTATTACCAAGTACAAGGCCGCTGCTGTCACCTCCGAGCCTGGAGTAAGCTTCCTGCAATATAAGCACTTGGGCATTCACTGACATTACACAGTGGTTTGATCTTGAGGGCGGTGTCCGCAAGACCATCGATTTCATCAACGAGGCTGGCCAAGCTGGGTGTAAGCTTGTTGCCTTCCCTGAAGTTTGTGAGTTTCTATCAGTTCCCCTTAAGACCTACAACGACATACTTACACGTCCCAGGGATTCCCGGATATCCTTACTGGATGTGGAAGGTCACCTACCTCCAGTCACTTCCCATGCTCAAGAAGTACCGTGAGAACTCCATGGCCGTCGACTCTGAGGAGATGCGTCGTATTCGACGCGCTGCTCGCGACAACCAGATCTACGTGTCACTTGGATTCTCGGAGATTGATCATGCCACTCTCTACCTCTCCCAGGTTCTGATTGGACCTGATGGCGCCGTCATCAACCATCGACGTAAGATCAAGCCTACTCACGTCGAGAAGCTCGTCTATGGTGATGGCTCTGGGGACACCTTCAAGTCTGTGAGTGAGACCGATATTGGCCGCCTTGGTCAGCTCAACTGCTGGGAGAATATGAACCCCTTCCTCAAGGCTCTCAACGCCTCGGCGGGTGAACAAGTCCACATTGCAGCATGGCCTGTTTACCCTGGAAAGGAGCGTCAGGTCTATCCTGATCCTGCTACCAACTACGCTGACCCTGCTTCTGATCTGGTCACTCCTGAGTACGCCATCGAGACTGGCACTTGGACTCTTGCCCCTTTCCAACGTCTCTCCATTGACGGATTGAAGAAGAACACGCCCGAGGGTGTCGAGCCCGAGACTGACCCTTCCGTCTACAACGGCCATGCCCGCATCTACCGACCCGACGGCAGTCTTGTTATTAAGCCCGAGAAGGACTTTGACGGTCTTCTGTTTGTCGATATTGACCTCAATGAGTGTCATCTCACAAAGGTCCTTGCTGACTTTGCCGGCCACTATATGCGCCCCGATCTGATCCGACTTCTAGTCGACACTCGCCGCAAGGAACTTATCACCGAAGCGGGTCACAACGGCTCTAACGCTACTTATAGCACTCGACAGAGGCTTGGACTGGATAAGCCTCTCGAAAAGAAGGAAGCTGAAGATACGCCTGATGTGATCTGAACATGGAACTACCAACATGAACGATCTGACGCTACTATAGGTGGAGACTTGTAAGATAGGAGGAATTTATACATAAGAACTAAGAAGTCGATGGATGTCGACCTGCCTTATTTAGTTGTGTATCTTAACGTGCTGCATAGATCTGATATCAGTGAACTCTGGGCATTACATCACCTAGAAAGTAGACCTTGATTCAGTCTAGAGAGCTTATGAGACCTTTTCACGCAGCATATTGATACTTGCAATTAATTTCACCAATCAAACATTTGATTATCGTCTATTGCTTAGGAATACCTTCTACAGTTTAGCTTATATCCTCTGTCGCATTCTCAGTTCAATCTTTACGCTGCCAAAATAGTTACATAGCTCATTGCTTAACTTACAAATGATTAAACTAAAAAGCCGTCTTGTTACAAAATAGAGGATTATTCCGAATGCTAGAAACGCACAAACGAGCAAGAATACAACAATATATGGACCTGCCATAACAGCATCCTCCATATACACTGAAAAGGTATGATAACACTGCCATCTCTACTTAAGCTGACTGTATCGGGATGTGGGGGTCACTTAACCTCATAACCTTGCCTTGGCTTGATGCCCTAAGCTAGTCTCCAAATTTCCATTCGGCAACTGAAGGAAGAGCGATTCAATTGTCTGGCAAACAATTGTTAGTCGAATAAAGCCTTCTCTTATTACTTAAACCTTACACCATCATCCCCCTGGGGATAGATTAATTCTAGTGTATCTATATAGTAATAGTAATATTTAGACACATTGGTATATGCATTCAACATATTATTTAGTGCACCCGGTGTCGCTATATTCAAAAATTCCGGAGGAAATATTAGGGATACTAACAAGGCTCATCTATTGCGTGTATCGGTGCTAGGCTATAGCGGACTTTTGAGAAGCTCCGTCGGCTGCGATACCCCCACAATCCCGATAACCAAACGTGCGTCCGCACTGCAGATATTTATAAAGCAAGCGTCTGTTGTGATGCTTTGCGTCCTAAATCTTGTGGAGGAGTTATTGTCAACCTATGCTTTTGTACTCAATTATGACTCTTTTAACGTATCCTGGAGCGCCTCTGTCTGCTGGTATCATCCTACTCGTCACCACGGCTTACGCTCTGGCGATAGCATTTTCGTCGCCTCTCCGGCGCCTACCTGGCCCTTGGTATACGCGTTTCACGCATCTTATTCTCAAGTTCCATGTGGTTTCGGGCAACCGCATCCACTACGTCCACTCGCTTCATCAGCGATACGGTCCCATTGTGCGTCTCTCCCCACAAGAGGCATCCGTAAGTGATCCGGAAGCAGTGTCAACGATCCACAGGATCGGCGCCGGGTTCCTCAAGTCATCTTGGTATGATGGAATCACTCCCGGTCGCGAGTCTGGCATCTTCGCAATGCGCGATCCCCATCAGCATTCCGCCCGAAGAAGACTTTTCGCTCGTGCTTTCAGTGTTAGCTCGCTTCTTGGCAACTGGGAGACAGAGCTTAGGCAAAAGACTAGTCTTGCTGTTCAGAAGATCAAGCTGGATGCTCAAGGAGCTGGTGCCGATGTCTTCAAGTGGTGGACACTTATGACCACAGACGTGATCGCCCATTTGTCGTTTGGAGAGTCGTTTCACATGTTGGAACAGGGCAAGGTGAGAAGAATCCTGCAACTTCATGATAAATACTTACTACTCTTTTTCAGCAAACACCATATATCGACTCTATCCAATTGGCGATGATCAACAGCGGTATTCGTAGTGAGCTGTCATGGATTTATCCATTTTTACGATATATCCCCTCGCAGGGTTTAAAGAAACTCTTGAATGCTGATAACGTCGTTTACGATCATGGTGCTGTAGCCGTCCGGAATATGCAGAGCGCTGGAGATGGACTCAGCAAGGCCAATCTGTTTAGCCAAATGCTCGCTGAAGCTGACGGCCAGGAAAAGACATTGCTTCAAAAGTCGAGTGTGCAGACAGAGGCAGGCAATTTGATTGTTGCTGGGTCAGATACAACAGCTGTCACTCTGACATATCTTGTGTGGGCGGTATTAAAGCAACCCAAGCTCCAAGCCCAGTTGGAACAAGAAATGTCAGAGCTCAGTCCCGAATTGACATTTGATGAGCTCAAGAGTGCACCGATTCTCAACAGTGTTATTGAAGAGACACTGCGACTATACGGTGCAGCGCCTGGTGCGCTTCCTCGTGTAGTGCCAAGCAAGGGTGCCACTCTTGTTGGCCATTATCTTCCGGCAGGCACTGTCGTAAGCACACAAGCGTATACACTTCACCGCAATGAAAGCGTGTTTACTTATGCACAAAGGTATGACTCTCCTAGCTTCCAGCGTTTCTATACTGACGTAATGCCAAGGTTTGATGGTTACCGATTTATAGACAAGTCAAAAGTGACCCCTGCGCAGAAAGGAGCGCTGTCTCCATTTGGTGCTGGCTCTCGAATTTGTATCGGGATGCACTTAGCTTGGATGGAGTTGAGGCTTGGGACAGCTTTGTTTTTTCGCGAATGTCGCGGAATCCAACTTGCGTCGGATATGACTGATGATATGATGGAGTTGGAAAACCACTTCCTGGTCGCACCTAAAGCTCATCGATGTAGTGTTAGGCTGGATCATTATGCTTTTGAGAAAAGAAACGGAGGACAGCTTTGCTGAAAATGGAGGCAGAACTCTATCAGCTGGTCTTGTTAGACTATTGCTGGAGCTGCATCCAGATTTAAATCCTTGACCAATCCCGTTATGAACATGAGGGCTTTGGCATATTAACCTTTCTTGGATTGAAACAAAGAATATCATATGTTGCCAGCGGAACGATCTGAGCTTATATTGTTCTCGCCTCGACTCATCACCCCTGCTGTGCCCTTGACTGCTTGGTTCGATTTCCTACCAGCTTGAGTCCTCCCTGCAATCATGATCAGCCTCCTGAGAAGCAGTAATGCGAAGTCCGTGGCTCGGATAACTCGTTCACAGTATGACTGGATACAGAGAAGGTTCAGCAATGTCATGTATGTATATATCTCTGTCCATGGTAATTTCATAAAGTAAAGACGACACAACAAATGTACGAGCCAAATGTCTTGTAATTTATCGAATTATCATCACAACAGCGCATAGTGACCAAACTTTGCGAGTCGTTCAATTCATGTGCCCAGTAGATAGATGGCCAGGGTATACATCGGATGGGCGTCGCCGGGTTCAGATCATTTAGATAGCTTAGAGTCAGGACTCTTTGATGGAAAAGTTACTTTAACTAATGAAATAGCGAGATAGCCACTTGGGCTTAGACCTGCGATGAAGATCAAATACCAAAACGAGAACAGAAGAATGAGTCTGCAAAAGACTGTGAAACTCAGATGGTTCAGCGGCACAGAAACTCAATAAATACTCACGTAGACGATCTATTTGCTAAACTTTGAAGTAACAACAGTGCTACAGAATAGCTGTAACTGCTAACAGGCCAATCACACCCCAAAGAGTCAACCCGCGCTTCGTACGTGCACCATTACTGGGCGTTTCAACAGAATCAGCCTCACCAGTAACAATCACGATATCACCGGATGTACTCGTCACCCCGCCATCAACCCCGATATCACTCGTAGAAGTCATCTCAGACGCAGTAGAAAGATATTTTTGCCCTTTGGTAACAGTAACAGGCACCCAACCAAAATCGCCCCAACCCGCCATTCGATAGAACCCATCATACGCGGTACCGGTGGACCTAGGAAATGTCGCCGTCTCACCAAAGTAGCCGTTTCCGCCGATGTTGATGGTAGTGCATATGCTTGCATACGTCCTGCTCATTTCGCACCTCGCAGAGAAAGAATAGCCGCCGTCACCATCTTCGGGCTCTTCGACATGGTTAATGTGGAAGGCGCCAGTGGTAGGAGCGCCAGATGATAACGTCTTGTCAGCCCATGGCCCGACAATAATTGTTTGAGACGTTATGTGGCAGTCCTCTTCATCTTCGGTAGGATATTTGTCATAGTCGCAGTCGAGGATGAAGGTGGTAGCTGTTGGGTTTACGCCGATAATTTCGGCGTTAAAGTGACCCGAGTATTGTGGGAGAAGAAGGGAGGTGGTTGTAACAGAAGACATTGTGACTCGACTATGTGGAAGGAAAACTCTTGGGAGTAAAGTGACGAAGGTGGTGAAAGTAACTTATATATAGCAGCATTTGAGCTGTTGATTGTGATCCGGTTTCTCGGAAATATCAGCCGGCGTTTAATGAGCCAAGTCTTGGCATCTTGGCATTGGATCAAAGCACGACTTGAAGGCAAGTCAGATCTCGACCTATTGACGCCCAATTAAAGCCAGCTTAAAAATAGTTGAAACAGCGTTCCCATCGTAATTATCGTGTATTCTACTCAAACAGTTCTGTACAGAACTTTCTTTATTTACTAATTCTTGGGCCTTGATAACGAATCGCGATCCCTGTTCGGACACGGCCCTTGTGTTTTAGTTACGCGATAAATAACCAACAACCAACAGTCAAATTCAAGTTACTCATGCAATACACGATTCATATCCTTTATCCTTGTAGTCTTACTGTGACTGTGGGAGACCTAGCAGAACGAGGTTTTTTGGTAGCTCGATGATAAATAATCAGATCTTGAATCATGTGTGAAGTACTACACTTACCAGCCGAACAGGTAAGATGGGTCTCGCTTCGCCGCTCAAGTTTTGGATCGCCCTTAACACCTCAGATCTCGAGATGAGCATTGGTATTGTTTTCAACATGAAACAGGTGGAGGTGTCAATGCGTGTGTATGATCGTCTTTCATTAATTACCAACAAGACTCGCGAGACCTCGGCTTGGAGAACCTGTTTACAACACCAGCGTACCTTAACAAATCACCTTAGGTCATAATATACACATTCATCGATATGATGTTATTTTTAATTGTCATGCGGGCTTGCGGAAGTGGTTGTTCGGAGGTTTCTGCCACTCTATTATGCCCGATCTTGAATTAATTCAGCTTTCTTATCTGGACCTATAGACTAACACCCTTTCAAGTTAGGGATAGCATCGGGTCCAGAGCCGAATGCAACTAGGTTTTCACCACAGTTGGCTGGTGGAGCCAGTGCAACCTGCTTATTGTCGAGGTCAAAAGCAAGATAGGCAGCTTCCAAGAATGGTTCTGTTCACGTATCAACAGGTGTTCACAAATACTTTATGGAAACTAAGGTCAACTTACGTCCCAGGACTAGCTGTCCCTTCCAAGTGGTCAAAACACCAACCCAACAAGTCTTGCCATTATCACCAGACTGTTTGGTGATGATCTTGTTGTAAGGTATCTTGATCGTAACATCGCCGAATTGGAAGTCCCAACTACCAGGTATGTTCCGCTTCTCACAAGGAACAAAATAGGAGTCATTACCGTCGTTAACCGCGCCGAGGGTCTTGTAAAGAGGATCGACGAATGAATGGCGGAACCTGAGGTACTGATTCGAGCTGTCGAGGAGGAAGACAGAGTCATTTTTGTGAACTTCGTAACTTGTCACTCCACTAGCGTGGTTCCTCCCTTTGGGGACAGTCTGGCGGAGCCCTGTGAGAACAATTGAGGGCCTGAAATGTTCAATGTAAGACCACCTTCTTCAAGTTCGTGTAGAGTACTTACCCAAATGTTCCAAGCTCATCCTTCACCAGCGGTCGTTTTACAAGCTTGCCCTCGAATTTGCTCGTGTCAATACCACCAAAAATAATTGAAGCTGTCATCCAACAGGAAGTTAGCAGCATACTCTGATAGCATGACAGAAAGACTTACCTGGCTTCGAGCCGTGCTCGTGTAGGTCAATACTGTAAGTACGGCTGGCAATCTTTTTGTTCGCAACAAGGTTGTCCAAGAAAGAGCTGTAGATCTTCCCTGGCGCATATCCATGTTCTAGATTTGGCCCAAGGCCGAGTCCTCCAATTCCAGAGAACTCATTCTTGTAGGGGTTGAAAAGACCAAAGACCTGTTTATGAATGCTGACTCCGGCAAGAATCACCGTGTCGCTATGGAAGTCCAGATCGAACGTGAGGTTGCTTGGCGGGAATGTCGTTGGATCGCCATATGAAACTGCCGTATGGCCCAAAACGGAGGATGAAGTCTTGGACTTATTGAGCTGAAAGTACCCGTCCTTGCAACCATCACATTCCGCGTAGGTCTTATCAGAGATGAACCCTTTGAACTATTAGTAATAACAACAGCCACGGCTGATAGGAGGCTCGTACACGTTGTTGACTTAGCTATGTCCAGATTCAACCTCATTTTCTGGGGGGGAGTGCCAGCCGCAACTTCGGCAATCCATGAATGATAGTCATCAGAAATATCTGCAATCAGAGGCAGAACATGCAGTGTGGCAGGCGGTGGGTTCGATTCCTGTGCGTGGTTTTTGGGAATTGCAGCAACGCCTCGTGCAGCATCCAACATAAGGAGGGGTAGTGCTAACAGCCGATACTTATGGACCATCTTGAGGTAGTGTGGAGGGAGAGGGAGGTACTAAAATGTGCTAAGACAACAGATGGGGAATGTGAAGATAAGAGTAGAGAATACATCCTCCTGATATATACTTACTTTAAGTATATACTTTATGGTATTATTAAAATCCTCGTATTTTTAAGATATATATAGGTTTTAAAAAGCTTAAATCCCCTTGTCAAAGCTAAATAGCAAATCGGATAAGTCGGCATTAATATATTAGTGGTGTCTCAATTTTAATAGCAGGGGTTTAAAAAGGGTTCTAAACTAACATCCTATAACTGCGCCCTGAGTCTAAACCTTAAATATGATATCATTCAGTCAGCTTATGCCTTAAACCCGCTTAACTATTATCTGCCTAAATTCTTAGGAGCTTGAAGCTACAACCTTCAGGAGAGAGCCTTAGTCATATGTAATCCCATTATTAAAGGGTCTTCGCGAAGAATTCGCATATGTAGTGCTGAGAGTTAAGCTTTAGTCTTTTTACTAATTGAGAGGCTATTATCTT
Organism: Fusarium chlamydosporum; assembly: GCA_014898915.1. Lineage (NCBI taxonomy): Eukaryota > Fungi > Ascomycota > Sordariomycetes > Hypocreales > Nectriaceae > Fusarium > Fusarium chlamydosporum. Next base: position 44,943 of record JAAVUD010000205.1, on the reverse strand, counting down.
TCTATCTGGTTATGCTATGAGACTATTACAATAGGTGTGGCTAAGAGTATTCTACCTACTGCAGAGACCTGTCTGTCTTATAGTTAGACTTGTAATATAAATAAAGAGATAGGCACTTAGTGTTTTAATATTCTACTCTCAATTTACCTGAATGCCTTATACTTACTTACCTATAATGCGTCCATATTTGAGAGCTCCCATTTTGTATTTCCTATATGAGGTGCACTAAATATTAACTAGTTTTACCTACTGAGTTTTCCTTTTTTTCTTTTTACCATTATAGGATCCAGAGCTAAAGTGACAACTAAACTCAGCCGCGACTTGTCGTTGACGACCTTTTACATATCCCAATGCAAAAGGAGACCATGAAGGTGCCCTGAATGTTTCTTATCGCTTCACCTCATGGGTAGTTCTAGACTCCTATGAAATCGACTCTGAAATGTTATCTTGTTATAGACCCGCAAGGTAATTCCTAACCCTACATAACTTCTATAAGCTGGCTAACCCGAATAGAGCTGGAAGTCTATTTGGTTTATAAGAAAGTGCTAGTTTGCAATATCTCTGCGGTAAATGGAGCTATGCCCTGTGAAGGGTGTTTGAAGTAAAGAATGTGGACACTAGGTGCTGAAGAAATAATGGTCTGGGACCAGGTTTGGCGTCTTTGCTGACGTTAATTTTCTGTCATAATGGACCTCCATCTATTATTTACACTTTGGACACTTGGCGCCTTCCCGTCAGGCAGTATTGAACATATAACACGGCTAAGCTTTCGTAAATCCAACTGCCTTCGAACTACCATACTAAGACTGAATGTCCTTTGCTCTTTTTCCGAAGGTGATAATCCGTCTTTCCTAGTTAAAGGGCGCGTGACTGGGTATTGATAAGACTTGAGCTAATGAGAGGTAGTTACGTTCGTAATAATGGGTCAACTATGCCTAAGTAGGAAATTATAACCGGCCGGTCCAATTTTGATGTCAAGTACGGAGTGAACAGTCACCCCAATCGAATATGTCTTTCTTAATCCTCTCCGGGATACTCAAGTTCAAGATTCAATCAAACGAATAGAATAAATTAACGACAAAACACACCTACCATGTCCAGCCTGCCACTTACCCTGCGTATTGCTATGCTCAATGCCGATACGCCGGTACCCAACGTTTTAGCCGATAGGGCGCCGTCCTACGGCCATATCTTCCACGAACTGCTGGTGAAAGCAGCATTTCGCGTCGCACCTGGGCTATCAATCGAATCCGAGTTCTTCGATATCCATCATGGCTTCTATCCAGATTCAATCACTAAATTTGACGCCGTTTTCGTTTCTGGCTCTGGGGCAAGTTCTTACGAGGATAAAGAGTGGATCAAACAGCTCGACGCCTACATTGCCAATGTTTATGCCGAACACCCGCGCATTAAACTATTCGGAAGCTGTTTTGGCCACCAGATGATCTGCCAAAGCTTACTGCGAGAGTCTGGCATTTATGTGGAGAAGGATCCCAAGGGTATGGAGGTGGGAGTTCATGCCGTCCAACTGGAAGCGGACTTCCTCAAAGCACTGGGATGTTCGCAGATCATAACCGAGCTAGACGGACCTCTTACACCAGCGTCCGAAGATTCGCTTTCTTTTACCCAGACGACCGAGAACACAAAACTACGCCTTCAATTTATACACGGCGATCATGTCAAGATCCCCGAGGGAAAGTCTCTACCCCCAACCTGGCTACCAATGGGTCGGACCGACCATTGCGCTTTTCAAGGTGCATACGAGCCAAACCATGTCCTCACGTTTCAAGGACATTTCGAATTTGATCGGTTTATTAATACCGAAACTTGCAAAGTCTTTAGCAAAGCTTGTGGTTGGGATCCCGAGTTTGTCGCGACTGCATTCAAGGCCATGGATCAGGATGATGACTCTAACATTGCGGCTGATATGGTGATAAAATTCTTACTTGAGGGTCACGATTCTATGCTGGCAAATGGAGGATTGATCAGCCCCCCACTGCAAGATTAGGTGTATTTCTTTCAAGCCAGCTGAGATGTGGTTGATAAGCTTTCCTTGCGTACATGTTTCGGCATAAATCATCGGAATTTTCAATAAGCTATCAACGAACCGAGGAAAAATTCAATCAATTTATCAGGTTTTCATATACCCCGCTGAAGATGTTCGTGCCTGTTGCCATAACTCCAAATCCAGTAACAATGTCAGCAATGCCTCGATTCGGTGGTGACTACTGCCATATTGGGCGAGTGAGCCGAGAATCCACTCCCGCATAAACCAGTGATATGGTCTGATTACGAGGAAAATGACAAATGGGAACGGTCGCCTATGATAACTCCAGGCAACTGCTGGATCATTGGCCAAATTCTGGAAAATAAGAAACATTGAGATACCCCGCCTCCAAGTATAAGAGCGGGTTAAAAGAATTGGCCGTTAGTTCTTCTATATCCCACATGATACCTCACGTCCTATCGTGATAAATATGGAATTCAAGTTGTTCTCCGGTGTTGCCCATCAAACTCCATTACCACCCGACCCATTCTCGGAGGCATTTGAGCTCCATGCTGTGCCAGGACCGGATATTTGGCGAACGCCCACGTGTGCTGGTGGCCGAAACGATTTCAACGGGCCTATTTACGCAACTTCGTTATCTCTCAATTCTTTCAAGAGCGCAAGGGTCACAGTGTCAGCAGACTTTTCAGCCTCATACTCTCAAGGCGGCCTTATCCTTTTCGCTCCTCATTCCGATCCAACACTGGATGTTGCCGAACAAATCCATCTCTCCTCATCGCCAGAGACCTGGATCAAAGCCGGAATCGAGCACGTCGAAAATGAACTTTTTGCATCTGTGGCTGCCGGGCAACCCTACTCAGACTGGAGCTTGACAAGGTTAGGTGAGGATACCGCAACGCTTGAGATGGAGAAGGTAAATGGGTCTCTCTGGATCTATGTTACCGATTCTGGTGGGCGACGGACACCATTGAGGAAGTTGACGTGGGTATTTGACATGGAACCGCAGAACAAGATCTGGGTTGGTGTAGCTGCTTGCATGCCGAAGGGAGATGGAACGACGGACGGCGGATCGCTGGCAGTGCAATTTCGGGACTTTTGTATCAGGACTGAATAGTCTCTAGTTTACCTCATCAGAGCTTTAGCTCTTACCATGATTTGCTCAAGTGTCGCTGATAGTATTGTTCTACAAACGAGCATGGGGTTCGCGGTTCACGAATCTTTACCGCCGCGGCGTGACTTTATCACTGATGCCGACGACTGTGAGGATCAAACAGCGGCAGTGGCTTCTCAACCTCTGTTCAGAACAACCTGAGTTGAACAATTGTGTGCAGTCAAAGTTTATTACCTTTCGTGGTATGAAAGGTGGTGGAGACCTCGCAGCTAACGCATCGTTTCACAAGACAATGATGTATTGCGAGGGAGTGATGTAACAAAGGAAATCTCGCTCATGGGCTCATGCATCTTTGCAGCTAGTTCGCAGGTCATGACTGTAACTATATATTCACTCAGTATGGCATGTCTCGCAAAGACTACTAATAAGCCAACGTCCGCCCTCCAGCCTGAAGGAGCAGACATTGACTCCATGGGCAGTTTCAATACCGCCCACCTGGAGCACGAACGGTGCCCACAAGAAGCCTAGATCGCTGCAACGCCGTACCTCGCATTTGAGAAGCCGCTTCTCAGTCGCTAGTTCATTCTCAGCTTGTTGCTTTAGGCGCTCAATGAGTTCCGGCCACATGAATGTCTCTGGTGCATGGCTATCTGTCGACATCGTAGCCCCTGCCCCAGGCAACAACAGGGCGGGAATGGCCTCCCAGTCTTGATCTTTGATGTGTTTGAGAAAGTCTTGGAATGGAGCGATGATCTCCGACATTGGACCCGTCTCCACTGATGGCACCGGTTGCTCAGGTGATAGATGCTTCATATCAACAAGTGCCGAAATCCGCCATGGGTTCTTATCGCTCAGAATGCTGTCGGATTGACGATATAAGGTGCAAAGGTGAACAGTGTGAATGAATTCGCCCCGGCCATCCATAGAGGCTGACCAGCCCACGAATACAGCAGCCATGTTGTGAGAGACCCATACTTCCGCCTGTGGTTCTGCCAATTGATGCTTGAAGCCTGTTGGTCCGGACTCCTGTTGTTTGGCGAGCAGTCCACTAACGCGCTCATACATGTCCTCAAAGCTTTCTGTCTTGAGGCCACCCATCTCCGGTGGGAAAGGAACGGTAATTAGCCCATGTGGTAGAGCGAAGCGCTCTCCTTCTACAAATGGGGGTGGGGAACTGAAATATTGGTGAAAGCCACGGACGATGTCCAAGACTTGCGCCTGGTCCGTATTAAGTTGTGATAGAGACGACATCGTAACAATTGTCAGCGAATGTTAATATCATTGTTGAATCAGGCTTGGGCTGAGACTCGTTTGTCTTTATACTATTTTGTCAATAAGTAAGCTGACAGGATCTGAAGGATTCCTACTCGCATCGCAGTCAGCTTATCGTAAAAACTCGATAAATTGGCTAGTGCTTATGGAACCCGCTAGCTATAGCCAGTACGTTTAACTGGCAGATCAGCATTAGAGATTCTGTCGTTTCTGCTAAATGAGTCGTTGGGCGAATGAAGAATTATCCTAAGGCTCCATAGGCACTAGCCGATTTATCGAGTTTTTACGGTACTATTGTATCTGGCCTTAGTATAATACGAATACACCATTTGCTTGTTGATAGCCTTTATTTGTGTTCTATAACGAACTTGGTCTAGCTAGGTACACATTGAGCAGTAGGGCGCTACGCATAGACATGTAACAACATCAGCAGTTTGATAAGCAGAATAGTTCTGCTCGCATTTATGTCAAAGCGCCTCTCTTTCACTGGCGCTCTGCCAACAAGAAACAAGCGATTAGAGATAACAATATGAACGACACGAGTTACTGAATGAACACGTTCAATAGACGACCTATTGTTGCGATACGTCGGTGGTCGTGTGTAAAGCCTGTGTCTGGATGGAGCTGCCAATTTAAAAGATTGCGACGCCATTAGGGGGGCTGGCAACGCCTCCAGGCACCTGAGATACTATTAATTTTCACTCGAAAGCGGTCAGATAGTACTTACATTCAGCGGCATGCTCGAAAAGAAAAACGACCACCGTCTGCGTCGTTGACACTCAACGCTGAGTTTTTCCAGATCGAATAGCTCTCCAATCGGCATCCCCCAACCAGCTAAAAGCCACTCGTGCAGAAAGTAATCTGTGTTCTGACAAGGCCATGCTTCCATGCTGGGGTGATCCCCAGCAACTGCTGCGAAGGAATTATCCCAAAGCCATCGGAGAGTCGTCTCGGAGGATTCAATTCCATGAGCTGGCGGGACTGCGTAGTCTGCAAGAGCCTTGCACTCTTGATCTGAGAGCTTGTCATACGCCCGAGTCCATCCTGATCGGATGAAGAGAATGTCGCCTTCCTGGAATGTGGTTCCTTGACTCTTGGCGACTTCTTCCAATGTAGATACAGCAATCGACTTGGTTTCAAATGGTGTTAACTCAACGCCGTTTTGGTCTGCCCAAGACGCATAGTCAAGTAACACACCTCGTCCAACAATACCACCCTTCTCAACCCAAGCTGGAATTATCAGTTACGATCATCTTATGAAGTGGCAGTATCGCATCCATTTAACCTACCTTGAATGCCATTTAAATTACTAGACAAGAGATCATCAAGAGTCTTCCCATTGAACCAAAGACTCTCGGTCTGGTATGCATAATGTCGGAAGCCATCCCATTGAGAACTACTCTGAGTATTAAATGTCAAGATGTCATCATTGACTGCCCGAGGGGTTTTGGTCTTGATTTCATGCTTGAAGGGCGAACGTCCGAAACATGGCCTTGACATGCGGTTCAGAGGCCAATCAGTCGAGACGCGAACGCCGTCGCGGATTTCTGCTGCAGCCTTTGCTGTTACCTCTGGCGTCAAGAGGTTCAGCATTCCGCATTCGTCGTTTTCGCCGAAAAGACCCCAGGCACTTCCGCGAGGATCACCTTTACGCAATGGTAAAGAGTCGAAAGAGGGCTTGGATGACATCTTCAAATCGGTGGAGGGAATTTTACAATTGGCTGGTGTTTATCTGAAAGAGAATTCTCCAACGATCTTTGTGAGGGGATACAATAATGACGTGTTGTTTTGCAAGTTTGCTTACTAATTGCAGCGCATCGATTAACACCTGGGACTCTCCAAAGCTTAGAAGTCCCTCACTTAAGCCGACGTATTATTGACTGTGCCTTATCTTGATTATGACTGCGGAAATAGGTCAAATACAGAAGTATGAAGTTGTGGTAATCGTTGATTTTCCTCTTTCCATAGGGTAGGAGGATACTCTATATTAATACAAGCCTCTCAAGCGTCAAGTAAGATATAGTGACAACAAGGGAACACCTCTAAGCAATATCAATCTGCAGAACCTTTATGTTAATGTTTCCATCGATATTCTTGAGCAACCTCGTGTTTTTCTTAAACAGGACATCCATCAGGCCAACAACAATCTGGTCCGTGGCTTTCTGAACCTTCTCTTCCATCCAGTGTCTCAAAAACCTCGTCTACCAGAGACTAAGACTTGTCAGGAACCTTCATCTTCGTCAGAAGCAACGGCACATCTGTAAGTACATAGTGTTGCGTCAGTATTTCCAGTACCATCTTGGGCGCATCGATCTTGGGGTAAAATTTACTCCAGTCTGACCATGGGACCTGTCTATACCGACCAGGATGAATCGTTTGTCTTTAAATCCTTCATGCTTCACTGATCCGTAGATCGGTCCGTCTAGATTGATCCCCTCGACGACTCTAGGATCACGTTCAACTGCAACAGCAGCAGTTGATCCGCCCGATGAATGTCCGTATACAACAATTTCATCTTCAGAGTGGAGTGGCAAAGTCAAAGACCGAGGGGACATATTCGCTAATCAACCAATGATAATGTCATGCTAATTGTGACCAACTGTGGAGTTGTCCAGCCTGAAGCTAGCTACTGATGTTTGGCTTTATCTCTATCCCAACTTCGTGTGTTGATAATAGATTGCATCACTCTCAAAGCCCCGGAAATAAGTATCCTTTCAGCTGATGACGCTTCTAATTCTACTAACTATACTGGTACGGGATGGCAGGTAAACTGGACTGAGGCTTAAGGTGTCTAAAAATGAATAGCGACAAGGCCGTCATTATTTCTCTTTTCAGAGTGGCCAAGTTGTTTCCTTTCTTTTCCTTGAGGAATCAAGTTTTCCATTACCCTGAGGCCTGGGGATAGCCATTCGTTATGTCGGAAATAGGCGTCGTCCCTGTAATAAACGCTCTGTTGCCAGTGACTCTTGAAATATCTAAATGACACACGCTAGTGAAAGGGTATGACAAGACAAGCAACATAAGCATATCAACACATATCATTGACAGTACTGTATGTGTTTTTCTGTAGGATTTGTGTTGGTGACGGAAACTGGAAGTGAAACAGAGATCTACAAGCTATCTTAGTGAATATGCTTGTGTGATTGGCGCAGTAGCCGCCTGCAACACTGATGCTTGTCTATGCAGATATACGAAGCTATTTCAATAGCGGGATTTAGGTCAACAAATAAAACCAACGTTTGCCCATGAAGTGAGATTTGCTTAAGCAAGGTTGATGAATTAAGTGTCGGTGTCCCGCAGTGCATATCTCAATCTCGGTTCTAGCGCCAAGTGAATCCTACTTCCAGGGCTGCGAAATCCACAACTCCACAACTAGTCTCTCTCGCCATCAAAGGAATCTCCCAATGGCTTCAAGGTTCATTGTCTTTCTCATTGCTGCCACTCAAACTTTATCGCAAACTGTTAGAATATTCGGAGAAATCCCTGGCGATGTGGGTCAGTGCATCAGACCATGTCTTTTCCGCCCGAATAACGCAAACCCTGACGTTGGAGACGTTCTAGACTGTGGCTACCCTTACAAAGAAGATTGCTACTGCGCAACCGACAAGAAAAAGGCAAAACTCGTTAGCGAACACATCGATAATTGCGCGCAGGCGAGTTGTTCCATGGGAGCTGAGTCGCAAGACGCACAAACTATGAGATCTTACTATGCCTCCTACTGTATGGTCAACGGATACTCAGCAGACGTGATGACAGATTGGTACACCGGCACCGTTGTTGAGGAGGCTACAAGGACTAATAGGGCAGACATGTGGGGATGGTCCTCGGAGACGAGCGAGTCAAGAAGCGGTCTCTTTGATGATGAGGATAAAACGACAGATGTGGGGGACGAGGGCCATGATGATGACAGTGGAGCAAATCCGAGGGCTGCTGATTTGCTTTTGTTAGGGGTCGTCCCATTACTTGCGATTTTGTTTTGAGGGGTTTAGGTGGCAATTATTTCTATCACATCGTCAGTCAAGAGACGCATCATCTAAGGAGTCGGTGTTTGCCGTTTATGGAAATAGCCTTTCCAGGCTACCCAAACTATGAAACCCTATGTTACCAATCACCACGTAAACAAAATACCATACCGAATATCTATAGCTTCATTAACTAACTGGATATACCCAATACTCTAGTTACTAGATTTCATACTTATCCCTTTTTCTTTTCCACGATGACATTCTAGAAGTGTCAGAATATTGGAGACGACGTCGATATCGTGTCGACTGTCTAAGCCTCAATAAACGACGTACTACCGTCGCACGGACACGTGGACACTGGCCCCTTGAATCCTTCCAAGCTTGGACCAGCATGCAGAAGACCAAGACTCGGGGGGTTCGAAAATTTATGATGGTGTAGTAAGACGGTGAAAGTATCATCCTGCCACCCTAGTATTGAAGACAGACTCTACCAATTCATAATTCTAAGTAACTAATTAGGAATGTTCTGAATAACATTCCCGCCTAAGCAAGGCTGGTAAAATCAGCAATCGCTTATTTGACCTTCCAGTGATTAAAGTCAAGCGTAGTTCCACTGAGTTAGTCCCCTTTTGGACGAGTTAGCCCTGTCCTCCTCCATCCGAGTGTCAACCAGGAACTCAGCCAACAGAGTCGGCGATTGCCCAATAGGGTTAACACAACAATATTCAATTTCCAGAACTCCATCTCATGTACGTATACGGATAAGCCATGAGGACTTCCGAGTCGTTGAGTCGTACTCCGTATGATGATACTCTAGTCACAGCCCCCCGGCGGAGCTACACAACAACCAGGCGTTGGTGTTATAGATTTCCGCCATATCCCAACCGTCCATTATGGTATATCGTTGTTCTTACTACATCCCGGAGCGTTTTTTTTTTCTCTTACTATCATAGTTGTCGTCGTTGCTCCCGCTTGCTATCCTCAGGATCATTTTTAGAGTCTGAGACTTCTCAGCGACGAAAGTAATGGGAGTTTTACAAAGCACCAGGCGTCCAGTATGGTTCGGCTTCGCGTTTGGGCTCACTCTATTCATCCTATGTTCCTATATCCTCTTCACTTCCTACCCCAACAGGTATGCTCTTCTCTTCCGCTCCAGTTTGCCGTCTAATTGTCAAGATCGTATTAAAAACAAGGCTCGTATTAGGAACTCGCCCGGACGCTCGCAGATAACAGACATCATCAGGACAAACTGTCATAAGAAGATTCGCAAAGGGTTACCAGACAGGAAACACACCAAGGATCGAGATACGGCGCTTCCTTCTTTGATATCTGAACTATGGAAGCCTTTAATACATCCCATCGAGGAACCGGTCTTCGTCACCGACAAAGGAGAACGATTCGAGGTGCCATCGAACCAGATGAGATGGAAGGAGCCATTAGGGAAAAGGGTTGTTATCATCGATACGGATACACGCCTTAATGAGACCAACGAGAACACGATGTTGAACGAATGCCCTTTGCACTATCCGTCTCTCCCAGGGCGGACCGCAGGTCACCTAAACCATTATATATATGGTACGGAATGTAGGACCTTCACACTGCGATACTCTGCTAACCCATAACCTTTGCAATAGCTATGATCCATGGATACGATTATCGTTTAGTACGAGCACCCAATTACCCTGACCGTCATGGTACCTGGGTCAAGCCCCCTATCGCTAAGGAAGCCCTCAAGACATATGACTTTGTCATCTCCCTTGACTCCGACGCCGTATTTACCCACCTTGATCTGCCACTAGAGTGGCTCATGAATCTCTGGGACATTACACCAGAGACACTAGTCGCGATGGCATATGATCTCGACTGGAAAGGGGACTATGATCCTCAAGGCAACCTGATCCTCAATACCGGATTCGTGATTTCTCAAGCCAGCCAACGCACACAAAACATGTACGAAAGATGGGAAGATTGCCCCCGAAGCATTCCTGGCTGTGAACACTGGAACTTCAAGTGGGCACATGAACAAAGTGCCTTTTCCCACTATATTCGCTACGAATTCAATAGGACGCATGACATCAAGAACATACCATGCAACCATGCAAACGGCAACGAATTTTCGGCGAATGGGCAGTGCGAGTGCCAAGGTGTTTTTGTCAGCCACAATTGGAAGTCCAAAGATAAAACACCCGAGTTATTGAGTCGAAGCATAATGACCTCTCTCGCCCGTCGTCTGCACGGTGAGTTCAAGGAGAACCTCAATGAAACGTATACGGATGCTTCGAACCAGTCATATCCAATGAAGGATACTGAGATATAGTGCTTCTCTCAAAATGACAAAAAGAAACACTTATAGATGACGTAAAGTACGACTATCAATAATTTAATAAATCTGAAGATATTATGTCTTGCATGCAACAGTTCTTACATGATGGGTAGTTTCTTCACTCTGTTGGAAGACGCTTAAACCAATAGGTGCTTCCCAACGTAATTAACAAGTGTCACGAAAGTTCTGATCATACATGTGAAATAGCGGATCGGAAGTTCAATATCCCTTTCTCCTAGTAAGTATGTTCCAAGTTATAAATTCCTCATATAAAGGGAAGAGCTTGGCTTAACCTCGCAAATGACTTCCTCTTGGTGCTTAGTTAACCTTCCTTCCAATCCATATGCGCAATCGACGACAATGGGGGGGTGGGATTAAGACTAGCCCTCCTACTGCAGCTGGTTTGCATAGATAGCTACCTATTATGTGTAAGATGTTGACTCTGTTGTTTGGTTGAAGAAGAAGAAACATAAGTATTATAAGGATAGCTAGACTTGAATGATAATATTGTAACCTGATCTGCCCCTGGGGGCATATTGGTATAAGGTTTGAATAAAGAAGAGAGCCAGAGAGGAAAGCTGTGGGGAATAGTGCGGGGATGATAATCTCGGGCCGATGCCTCTCCGAAAGCAGATCACAATCTCTTATTAGAAGACGAGAAACACCTTGCATATTTGAAGAAAAGCAAGGCTTTCTAATAAACCTTCCAATTATAACCAATTGGCGTCACATAGCTAGTTTCCGGAAGACTACATACGATATGTTGTCTGCTTGATCCTGTGTGCAACCACGTGATGGTTTCGCTCAAACATCTAATATTGTTTATCGGGGAAGCACGGCCTGACTTGGAATACATCTCATTTCGATGGACCATAAAGAATAAATTTAGGGAGAGGTCTAGTTGAGATAGGACAGACTATAAATTACTTAATGATTTAACATCTCAAATTCCCTTATGCGCACTCTAAGTAAGCATTCGAATATTGAGGTGTCTTTTTAAATCGCATTACTAATTGTAAATACACTAGAATATTTATCTGTGTAGGGTAGGAATTCTCACAGCCACTGTGGCTAACCAGGTAGTGGCGCACTCTCATAAGCACCTAGTTCAAGTATTGCAGATCTTACTGATTCAATGCAATAAAATAGCAGAATCTCAAATACAGAGACCCCGAACCCAGCGTGGATATCCTTATTCACTCAGTATGTGGATCGAGATGTGGCAGGTCGGTATCATCTATCGGACAAGTTAAGGATATCGGTAGCTTAGCTGAGCCCGATGGAAGATCCACAAGATATACCGGTAGTTGGCTTTCAAACACAGAAGCTCAGCATTGAGAAGCTACGCAATTTAGTGTACTGCCAAGGTTCCGGGTCGAGACCGGGACGCGCGGATCGAAGATGTGCAAGAGTCATGACCCCTTCCTGGGTATGACATTAGACGATATTGGGCTTGGTCCCTACGTGAGATTGGCTGGTTCAAGCGATGAGCTTTGATAAAGTTTACGCGACTCTACGCCACAAGCTAGTTAGCTTAGAAATCCGAAGCTATCGCCTCAAGTTTCTCAAGATTTCATCGGGTCATACAGGATGTTCTGGCGCTGCACATTGGTTGTCTTAGATCCGGCGATCTAAGCCAGATTAGATAAATCAAAAGTAGGCCCTAACATAACGTCCCGGTCGGTAGATGTTAGTGTCACGAGAAACTCAAATTGTAGGACGCTTTGAAGATTGCTCAACGGGGATGAAAATTAACGAAACCTTTTGGTCGTTTCATTACACATTAAAGAAAAATATAATCTATATGAAGCTTTCAGTACGAGACGCTGCCTCATTACTGTCTATGGTATATCCTGTCCGACACTCTTTCCTTTATACATTTCGATATTCCAGACTGAATTGGGCAGTTCTAGACAGCGCTATAGTTTCGCTGGTGATGTAGCTGCTTAGTCGAGCTAGCTTCGCTGACGGCATTGTCATGCTGATCCTCGACAGTTGAATCGCTGTCATCCTGCTTTTGTTCGCCGGAGTGCACGATCTTGGTAACAACAGTCTTCTTGATACCGTCAATCTTCTCTCTCTGATTGAGCTCGTACTCATCCTCCTCTCCGAGCTCAATGTGTGTTCGATGATGCGCGCTCGCAAGGGTGTTTCCAAAGCGTGTGCCATGCGCCCGAGAGGCTCCGTTTGTTCGCGATCGAGAGCTGTAGTCATGGCCTCCCCGAGGATCGTTGTTACTGGCTCGTACGACCTTGCCAATTAGATCAGCCATATTCATTTCGATGTGGAGCTTGAGGAGGTAGACGAGGGGATGGAATTGAATGTAGCTATATCGGATTAGCATAAGCGTTTGAGTTTCTGCGTTTGCTTGACGTACACAAAGCCGTTAGGGAGAGACATCATGCAGATGAGGAGTACGTCTAGGGCAATAGAGATGGCACACAGAAATATGTTCATCTGGTACAGACGAGTGTACTTGTGTAGACCATTGGCAACAAGGCGCTGCTTGACAATGTAGATGAAGTAAAAGTTGAGAATGGCATCCATGAGGCCAAAGATAACCTTCTCGCATCGATCCCAGACGTCGTTGATATGGATATATCTCTCGCTAATCTGGAGACGGGCGGGGACCCAGATACAGAAGACGCTAATGTTGATTGCAAAAAGAATGAAGAAGCATAGCCATTTGAGCTTAGTACCGTTCGAACGAACAACCATTAATAGGGAGACTCGATTGATGATGATTTGGATGAGACATTGGACCTGCGTTGACCACCAGACAACTGTTCCAAGTTAGTTGACGTGCTTGCGGATATGTGAGGAATACTGGTAAACTTACTGATGAAAAAGAAAAATTGCATGCTCGGTTCAATGGTGCCCCGAAGGTAAAACCAACACATGATGCCCAGTAGAAAACTTGAAATGATCTCAGCCCAGAGCAGAGCGACATAACTCGTGATCTTCTTTCTTCGCTCCCACGAGGACTGGGTTTGTCGGACAGCCTTGGCGATGTTGAAGACCGTGATGCCCAGGGATAAACCCCAGGCGATAGACGCGATATTCATGTCGGTTTCATTGGGGAGGTCGTCAACGTAGTTGTCGGGCACGAGAAAGCCCGTGTGGTTACCAGTCATCTTGACGCCGTGGTATATCTCGACAACTCTATCTCAGGCTGTATATGTAAAGTAACAAAAAAGGAAGGAGCAAAGACAAAAGAAGAAGGAACGTGGTTTGGACCAGTGACAGAACCAAACATACAGGCGGAGAGCATTGGGGTATAATAAAAGAATGGGAACTTGCCCGCAGAATCTGCAGAACACTGACAGTGCTTCTTTGCCTTAGCCTTACTCTGACTAGCATGACCCCTGTTTCTCGTGTAACCCTTTGCCTGCGCTTTTAGCTTCATGCTGTCGATCTGTTTCTGCTTGAGGTCCATGGGATTTTCAATTTCACAGTGTTTTCCAATCAGCTTGTGGCTAATGAAACGGCACCTCCCACTAGGAATCGGCAAAGCGACCGATTCTAACTGGGCCGCCGAGCATGATAGCTGAGATTGTGTCTAGGTCATATACAGTCTAGCTTGACGACTCGGTCCTCAGCCACGCGTTGCATCTAGAGGTTAGGCTGCAGACAGGATGAGATAGAGGAGCAGCTAGTAAACTCTATTTGAAGCCGCCCCTGAGTCGCGACTCTTTAGCCAAACCAAGGCTTGACGGCGCTCGATCGGCCTTATGTGCAACGCTTGCCAAGACCATTTCTGCCTCTATCAGGGAAACGGCAAGAAATTCCGTATCTTCAATGGTCCCTGGAAGATCCAGAGGCTGGAGGACATGCTCGCTGATATTAACCTTTCTTATCTCTAGCTGCATTTTGACATTTCCGTGCCAGTTCGCATTAATTCAAGCTCTCTCTACAAGCTAGAGCGAGCCCTTGCTTCGTCACGCAATCAGCAGCTTTGGCCATCAGCGTTTCAGCCTTCTGATCCCGCAATTGTACCAGCTCAAGACAACAGGATAATGTGACCAAGCATCAAAACTCACATACTGACACCGCTTTCCCATCTTGAGTTGAAGCCCAAATGCCGATCCCCTAAGCCCCTCAACTATAGGCGTTCAGCCACTTGTAATCGGTGCAAAACCAACCGAGTCAGTTCACGGTAGTCTTTAGCATCGGTACCAATCACGATAAAGTCGCAGCGCTTTTGGGCCCCTTTCTTCTATTTATGGCCCCATATGGATCAAGATTTGGGTATCAATTAGTGCCTTGGTGCGGATCAGTCACAAATGACCACGATCTCGTTTCCATTTTTCCTTTGCAGATCCCGTCAATTAGGTTCCAGACTTTCGGATCTCTGGGTCCGATGGGAAAAGTACCATCAGGTGAGCTTGCCGTCAAATGAAGATTCAAGTTGACTTTCTTAATGCATTAGAGGCAACTGCATAGCAGATCAATTCTGAGCTTGAGAATCCATGTGATGTCTGTTCTGAAACGCTGGCGTCCTACAGCCACTATAGCCTTTTCAGGATTCGTAGCCCGTTAGTTACTGAAGATTTTTTGCCACTATAACGTAAACAAATCCCGAGCTGAAAAATCCAGAGGCAGAGGTTAACTACAATTGGAACGACCCCTGGAGTTACGAAATGAGCCTGACCCAACGGAGAAGCAATAACCCAGGCATTCATGTTACTCATCATAGTAGACGGGATGAATGCCGGCTTACCGTAGAGCGCCAAATCAACTTGGCACGATCCGAATATTCACGGCGCACAATCGTCACATCTCAATTGTGGCCGATAGTCACCAAACGGAATATGCGACTCATTCACGCAGTTAGGTGTGAAAGAGGAAGCATTAAATCAATCCCAGCAGTATAGATTCGATACAATAGCCATGAGACCGAGTGTAGAGTTTATGTGACTCTGGCCAGTTTTCAAGACGCACGAGGCCAAAGGAGGCGTGGGACCCCGTCTTCGGGCGTTACAAACAAACTCAATCCCCAGATTCGCATTGACCCAACACGGATGAACAACATGGGCTGATTTATGATGCCTAGAAGTGCTACGGTGTCGCTGCAAAGCCACGGCGCTCTTGGTGTTGAAATGGACGGTGGCTGTTGGCCCCAACAACAATGCACAGGTTGAAGGTGTATCTTACTCATGACTCAGTATGGCGTAGGCTTTCTGATACCCGTTACAGACTAACACTCACCGGTAGTTGGTGGGATATCCTGGAGACTTTGGAACATTTATTAGTGCAGTAATAGCAGTTAAGATGGTGGTAGTTGTAGAATCAAACACTAAGACACGACACCTGCAAGGCTGTTCTAGAAATAATATTTTCCTAAATGCATAACAAAAAACGTGGCAGATGATTACTTCTTCACGGCTCTTGTGTCTTGAAGGTTCCGACTAGGATGCAGACACACCTAGTTTTCGGCCGAGGAGGACAGTCTCATTTTTTCAGGTTATGCCTATTGTAGCAAATCTTCCTTCAAGTGCTACTAGTTAGCCCCCTGCTACGCTTTGACTTCCGACCCGCCCCGGGACCCAGATACAATAATGACGATCTGTCGTACCGATATGTCGGGAAAGTGATTTACCGGGCGATGAACCCATAGATCTTCGTCTCCGTTTTCGCACAGATAAAGTCCGTCCGTTGCAAACCGTTACCAATTGCGTATGAGACACGTTGAGTTTGAAGGCACTGCCAGTGTTGGCCTCACCTTGCTCACCCATGTCGCTTGTCCTTGCTGGCTTCGCTAGTTTCAGCAACTGACATTTTAAGTGAATATTATTGCCTCGACCACCACAGTGACATTTCCTCGCAAAATAACACGTACGTTTTTCAGGACTCTCTTCTCCTGTCCTCCTCGAATGCCGTCTATCGCTTTAATAATATCTGTATGATTCATTCAATTGTCTTGTCGACGTCTCTATTATTCTTTTTACTCTGAATCTAAGCATCTAGGGATTTATTCCATCAATTTTTTTATACGAGTCTGTTAATTGCGTAGCTTGATGTGGAACCCTAATCTAAATCTAAGGCAGGTCCATGAATCCGGCTTTCCCATTCTTAGTGTATTACTGACAGGCATCTTGACGATTCTAGATCTGATCAGCTACTAACGTTAGCAGGGATAAGACATGCCAAAGATCAACCAGACAAATCTGTGCCTCTAGTATCGCTAACACATCAGCACTAATTCCAGCAGTGTATGGTGCCTGCAGGGCATCTGTATTGTTTGCATAACTATTGTCATCAACCGCCTGCTGATCCTATAAGCGCCCTGTATACTAAGAGTCGCAATCATTCGACACTTGATTAGCCTGAGACACAGCAAACTAATTTTGCCAGGTTAAAGTTGCGCGAGACTGTTTACTAAACAGCCCTTACGCGTCGAGTCATGGAACCAGGTTAACTAGACACACAACCAAAAGATCTGGTTCATAGCGTTCCTCGCTATTATGCAATTGGTAATTGACGTGATGTCAAGTAGTCGGGAACAAAGAGTACCTCTAGCACTGAAAGTGTGATAAGGAATACAGTCACGTTATCACATGATACATTCTCAATGAAAATAAGTTACTACAGAAACGTTGACTTCGGGATGAGAGTGAGCCACGGTTCTTTGTAAGATAGTAACACCAGCCAGTCTGGCATGCCTTTGTAAGTGTGATCCTCACAGCAACCGGCGCACTCCAATACCGGTAAGTTCAGGTCCCTTTCACTCATGTTAGTTTCGCCTTGTAATGTCGAACCTGGTGCTATGAAGAGAGACAAGCAGCTACCTTTGTAAGTACTCACAATACGTCAAGCACGATGATGGTTGGCGATACGAGAAAAATGGAGGAGAAGTTCAGAGATAGACGAGAAAGAACGCCATCAAGGGCAGGGATAAAAAGAGTGAGCAGATAGAGAAGAATCCATTTTTACTCTATTTTAAGACCGACGAGAGTAACGATGCTTCCTGTCCGAGAGCACATGCGAGTCCGCCAAGCACAGCAAACATCCTGGTCCTGCAATCCCTACATCAAGTCCTCACAAAGTTTCCAGACAAATCAAGGAACAGATAGAGCCTCGGGTGGCTGAAGATAAAAAGAAGAAGACGAAGGGCATTGACTGAATGAAAGTTGCCCAGAAGCCTTTGTCTTGTACAAATTGAAAAAGTCTTTGCACAGTCGACATCACAGTTAATGCCTACACAAGTGATATCATCTATATTCAATGCTAAACCATAGAATGTACAGAATTGAATATCTCATTGATTATTCATCAGCCAAGCTCGAACCGCCTAAGTTAGTCTGATTACGCTCTACCGCGACAAAACAACCTTTGTTACCTCCGGAAGCCGATCTATCTCCCTCATTCCCAGCGGCTTTAGCATTAGTGTTTAGGGGCCAGTTGTATGTACTAGTATGGGTGAACTAATGCTAATTTTGGCATAGGCATTACACTAATGTCATGCTTGCCTGATGGAAGAGGTATGTTCTGGTTCGTAGGACTCAACAGATTGACCAGCCACATTGTTAACACAATGCAGGCGAGCCGAAGCCCGGGATATGCTATGTGTGAGATTCCAAGTCGCTTGAGATAAGCGAAAGCAGGCTCATCAAGGTCATCGTCTTCTGACGTTTCGTTTAACACAACCTCGATGATATAAGTTGTCGCAGACCTTGTACTGTAACATATCCAGACGAAAATTGGCACTACAATAAGTAGAGTTCTCCACCGGTCGCCCAGAACTGTGCCATCACCAAAAAGACCGTCGATGGAAAGCACCCCCTCTCGGTCAGCTGCAAGTAGGACATGGGACTGGAGGATAGATATCTCTAGTGAATGACGACCTAACCAGGCCATTGACCGAGAGTGGTAATTCCGAGTATATGTTGAGATGTTGCGCAATGCAATGTAACCCAAGACTGGAATACATGAGATATAAGGGTGTAGAGAGTCATACGAACCATTGCTTAATGTTGAAGCCTTACTGAAGTAGTAATCTGTAGCGAACAGTCCAGCTAGAGCAAGGATTAAGCGAAGACTCAAGATAATTTGAGTGTCACCCATTCTTCGATTGATGATGGCAGTAATCATGCCGATATAGACAACAAAGATATCGAGCGTGGCGTGGTACACCCATCGATCAGCGCTCCAGTGGATGTTGAAAATTATTTCGAAGAGATTGAACATCCACTTGGTGAGAGGAGTTACAAACACGGCAGAGACGAGAACACCAGACACACAAACTTTCGCTGTTACCATTTGTAGATCGCCGTTGTACTGTTTGCCAAGTGCCATAGTCGCATAAACGACAAGGAACCAGAATGAGGCGAGTGGCGCAGAGTGATAGAACATATAGTCTGTGCCCATAAAATACGTCAAAGCGCAGCTCAGAGTGTTGAGCCGTAGTAGAGTATTTGCTACTCGCTTGAGTGAGAAGTCGTTGGTTCTGATGAAATAGAGACTGTGGCCATAACCAGTCTGAAACATGTAGGCGGCTATGCACAGTCGGAACAGGATATATATAGCAGCAGGACCTTCAATAGCTCCGGTCCAGTGGTAGATGAGAACGAAGCATTGCATCCATCCCTTCCATTCTTCAGTCTGTTTGCGAGAAAGGAATGGCTCATCTTGCTGGTCGATTACCTCTACCTTTGAAGGGCAGCTCCCGGGAAGTAGCATTTCCGATGTCTCGTCTTCTGTTGAAGATAGATGCTCTGTGGACTGTGGTCGTGTACGCCGAATAGTGATAAGCAATACGGCGAGACAGGCGGCACAGAGAACAGTGAAACCTTCTAGCTCCCAAAGCTTGCTACCTTTGGCCATCATTTGTGTGCGATCTGAAAAATAACACATAAGCAAAACCAGCACAAAGGATCCGATTCGCATGTTGAGTAAGCTCCAACGAGCCTCCCTTCTACATGAAATATCCAAGATCTCGCACAAGGCGCATGCAAATAAGTAGGCAATACTGACACCGATAATGATGCGGTATTTGCTGACGCCATAATCGGTACAACAAGTTCCAGCAGGGGGATACCCTTTCATGCGATCGAGTTTGGCATTGCATCTCAGATTGAGGATGATATTAGCCCGGGTCTCGGCAACCTGATCGATGACATGTGCTGCTTTCGAGAGAGGGTCAATCCATGTTTTGTTCTGATTCAAGGTGACCCCAGTAACAGTCCATAGGATAGGGATCCTTCTTTCGCCTTCTGTGTCGTGCAGCCAATTGTGAATATCTATAACCTCTGAAGCCCGTCTGGCACTGGCTTCGATTGCTTTCGGCTTGACCCCTTGATAACAAGGCCCTGAAGGAGGGCCATAAAAGATCTGGTTACCAATGCCGTCGTGAGGATCCATAGGGGCGGTGAATGGGTCGCGATTTGGGGTATTGTTGTCGATAAACCTTGAGAGCTGATTGATACGGTCCTTATATGCCGCAAAACGCACGTCCCATGGGACATCCCTTGTTGCGTTTCCTTTGTCATTCGTAAACCAGAGACCCCCAGCCACATAGAGTATAGCAGGCCCTTCTTGATCCCCGATAGCTGGCGTGTCCATCTTCTCGTCGGCATACAAGTCCAGATTTGTAACAAAGCCTCCTTCCTCTTGGAGCAAATTGCCGTGACTGGCAAGGAAAACATTAGAGAGGCGTTCGATCATCTGACCATCGTACGTCAAATTGACATTGTCTCGTAGATTAGGGAAAGCCTCCTGCTTTTTGTCATGGTAATGTTGTTTCCTGTCGATCTGGAAATACGCGTCAGTACTCTGTGGTATAGCAATCGTAATGTTACGTACCAAACGGCTAAAGGCATAGGCCACTCTTCGCGAGGTCGAGTCGCCCACAACAACTATCCGACGACCTTCGGTGCATTGAAGAATATCGCTCGAACCGTATTCGTGAAGGATACATCCATCTGGCTGCCATTGACGGAAAGGATATCGATTCCCTTCTTCGTCAGGTGGATCAATCCAACGGCCGGTACTCTGGAGAGCACGGCAGCGATAAGGGTCGTCACTTGGTAAGAAGGTCTTCAAAGACACGGCGATCAAAAAGAGGATCGCCAGAACTGTAGAAACTATTTTTGATAATGGTAACTCCATCTCTGTCTATTGGGTCTTATGGCAGTACAATGACACCGATTAATGTAAAACAGAAGTAGTGATAAAGGAGAGAGTCATTGACACACTTATGAATGGGAGAAACGATTACAGAGTGTATCCTACATATATGTGTCAGGTACTCGGTCTCATCCTGGCTGCTTTGTGATGGCGGGGGACTGCCGTCTGAGCATATGAGATTGAGAACACAACAGCTTAGCATTTGAGTATGCGGACCAAAACCTCCAGAATGCGGATAATGATGTGGGTTGACTAAATTCCAATGTCAGCCAGCAATTTATGGAGCTAAACCTTAATAAGTCTTGGATTTCTGTCACTTAATCATCCCTTGCAGGGTGAATGTCTCGGTCATCCCTCTGGCCCTATCGTAACGTCAATTCACCTCCCTGCATGACATGATAATGATTCCAGTTTTTGGGGATTATCAGAGTTATTGAGACATGTGTAAGTCTAGAGAAGCTGGATAGCGTGACGGTTTAGAGCTGAGGCGGGCGCTACTGGTAATAACAAGTAGTTTTCAATCCAAGCTGAACGCAAGGGATGTGATAAGTATCGTTCGTTCGCTGATAACTCAGACAGGACTAGCCTGTAGCGGAACTGATACCGTATTGAACGTACGTGGCTTTAGAGTATCAACACATTCAACCCTTAGCAATATCAATGATGAAATATCAGAACAGGACCCTAAAAAGACACAACGACATGATCTCAGTGTATATCGCACGCGTTTATCTGAATTATCTATGTTTTAAGATACTAGATTCATTGTGAAATATACAACGCCCATCCTCGTTCTACAGCCGGCTGTGGTAGGCGGGATTTACAGTGCCAGAGAATTTACCCCATGGTGTATACAGTGTGTGCATGTGAACCCTCAAGGTCTCGAAGTCTACGATGGACTCACGATTGATCATGTGGCAACCGTGACACCAAGAACACCTCCGCATGAGCTGAGAGCTATCTAACTAGAGTTATCCTCGAAATCTAGATCGATATTCTCAAGATCGACGTCATCGAGGTCAAGCCCTACTCCATCTGATAAAGCAGACTCTGAGTCCTCCTTTCCTGTCGTTTCTTGCGTGTTGTGGGATGTTGTACTGCTAGCCACTGATTGAGCGTCATATAACGGTCCAATGTCATTGAAACTGTGGCTTGGGTTGTGAAGATCAGACTTATGAGGGAAGCACTTAAAACAAAGTGAAAAGCTCTCCCTGCACTCAATACACTCCCAGCGCAAACCAATGATATCCTGTGGTAAATCACGCATCGTTAGCTCTAAGCTGGCAAATGTTATGCTGAAGGGACCTACCACAAGACAGCTACTGCATGGTACACCTTTGAAGTGACCAGTCTTACTCTTATGTGCATACTCATCCCACTTCTCTTCCTCCCCATCT
The DNA here is from genome assembly GCA_014898915.1 of Fusarium chlamydosporum. Lineage (NCBI taxonomy): Eukaryota > Fungi > Ascomycota > Sordariomycetes > Hypocreales > Nectriaceae > Fusarium > Fusarium chlamydosporum. Next base: position 22,742 of record JAAVUD010000205.1, on the reverse strand, counting down.
GGCTTAGTCCTGGAAAGCCCTTCAGGCACAAGACTTTCAATGGCCCACGCAGGTCTACCAGCAAAGTTCGCAAGCTTCAGAGCCGACCACTGATCCTGCCGCCTAATGGAGTTGCTCTGCGCCCAAACGTCCGCGTTCCCATCAACGAGCATGTGAATGATGTAGGGAGCGCCAGATCGTGCCGCCCACATCAGCGGAGTCCATCCATCGAGGTCTTTCACATCAACATGAGATGTTTGAAGTTCTTCGATGTAGTCCCACAATAGACATTCTACATTCGATGCGGCGAAGTGAATTGGCCTGCGACCAAACTTATCGGGGGCGTCCACGTCTTCACCAGCTTTGACCAAGGCTTTAACGGCATCCATAGGCGTAACCGTAGACATGCAAGCGAAATGTATAGCCCGGCGGCCCTGGCTGTCTGAAACATTGAGGCGGACATTCCTTTTGATCAGGAACTTCACTAATGGAGTGCCACAATGAGGTGACTCGCGCAACAAGCTCACTGCCTTTATAAGAGGATACGCCAATTCCCCACCCATTTTGTTGATGGGAACCTTTGCTTCATCAACAAGGTATCGAACCATGGTGTAAAGCCGATCCTTGTCCTTGATACCCAAAGCTGTATAAAGGATGGATTCACCGTACTCAATGTCGACGAGATCGGGGTTTGCACCCGATTTCAACAAGAGTTTGACGAGATCCAGAGCTCCAGTACTGGTAGCGAGATGAAGAATACTGCCGTATATAGGACTGAGAATGTTAACAGAAGCTCCTTGAACGATGAGAAATTCGGCTATCTCATTGTTTCCCACATAAATAGCAACGGCAAGAGGAGTATATCCTTCATCGTTTCGGGCGTCTAGTTTCGGCTCAGCTCCTATTAGAAGTCGAAAGGCGGCAACAGATGTGGATCTATGGATGATATGAAGTCGAGTTCGGCCCTCGTGATTGACTCGATCTACTGGTAGACTGTAAGGTGCGGATAATAGTAGCTCCAGAACCTGCTCCGAGCTCGATGAGCTTGTCTGTACTTGAAGCACGATATCAACAAGATCATCGTCATTTGTAACGACTTTATGGTTTGCACCGGCTTCGAGAAGAGCTTTGATGCATGGCAAAGCGACTTCCCGGCAAGCTAGTTGCAAAGGCGTGAGACCAATCTCCTGTCCAACTGCTGCATTTTCCCCCATGACAGCCTCCAGGTCAGGCTTTGGGACGTTTTTAAGGAGTATATCGATAGAGTCCAGACATCCATCTCGAGCCATCATGTGAAGGGGCGTGCCCCATATGCTCAGGTCGTCAAGGGGGATCTTTCTCAGGAGAAGATTGGGTAGTATCTCAGGATTGTTATAGGCCCCATGGAGGGTACCCATACCGCCAGGATCTCTCCACATCACGTCAACATCCTCGATCTGGAGCAGATGTCTCGCCACATCGAGCTCGTGGTTGTATAAAGCAGCAAACAACGGCGCGTCAGATATATCTCCAGTGTAGTTGACATCGGCCCCCTTATTCAGAAGAAGCTTCACCATATCCAAGTATCCTTCCTTACAGGCTCTGGATAGCGGTGTCTTGTTATAGTTTTCAGTTGAATCAACAAAGTCAACCTTTGCACCATGTTCGATCAACAGCGAAACAAGCTCAGTATTGTTCGTCAAGACAGCACGAATCAAAAGCGAGTCCTGGCCTGTGGATGTTATATCCATACTTGGCTTTGGATCGTTCTCGAGTAACAGCCGCACGATGTCAATATGTTCCTTCTCTACAGCCCGGTAAAGTGCAGTGCCAGAGGGACCGTTGACATCCAAGTCTGCTTTATGACGGAGCATAACGCGTACGCAGTCCAGAAGACCACTTGCAGCAGCAAACACAATTGGCGGCTCGTTTAAATCATGTTCCGACCCAGGCTTCGCCCCGGCTTCCAGAAGTATGTCAACAGCTTCTGGGGAACAGCTCTCGATGGCCGCTAGGATCAAGTCCTTGCTACCTGAGCCACCGTCAGTAGGGGCACCAGCGTTAACAATAAGTTTAATCAGCCGTGGGTTTCCTAGTCTCACTGCTGCCATAAGCAATGAGTCACCACTATTATCCTCGGCTGTCAAATCAGGCTTGGGATCTGAATTCAATATGAGGTCTAGTGCAGACACCTGGTTTCGCCATGCGGCAATAATGCTTGCGGTAGCCCCCCAATAGGTGCCTGCTGCATCGATACTCGCACCGGAATCCAGTAGAGCAGACAGTAAGTTGGTACGGCCAGTGGCGGCGGCGCGATAGATCAGACCATCAGGCCAGACGAAAGTGTGTTTGTTGTGAGCCTTGGCTAACAAGAGATCCAGGGTCTCGTCATCATCCTGCGCCGCGGCCCAGAATAAGGCGGTTTGAAGCTCCTTTTCATTTTCTTCTACTAGCTCCAGCAAGCTCTGAACAATGCTTATGCTTCCTGATCTAACAGCCTCGGTGATAGAGAACCAGCAGTCATCGTTGAACCAAGGAAGACCCTTCTCAGACTCTAGCTGTTCATTCAGCAAGTCCTCAAGGCCCAAGCTGGCAAAAACAGGAAGGACTGACATATAGTGTCTGTCAATCCTGGTGAAGGAGTTGGAGAGGAGCCAGTAAGGGATACTCCAGGCCACCCGAGCTCGCTTGTTGCTGAAAAGTTTATAGACAAGTTGCTTCGGTCTAGACTGACCACTGGCCTTGTAGTGATAGGGCCAGAACCGTACAGCATACTCGGCAAAGGCAACTCTCTGGCGGCAAATCACGACCGTGTCCAGTGGTGACTCCACCCAAGATTGACCAAAGTTGGTTGAACAAAACTCATCGATCGTGGCTTGTGCGTTTTCAAGCTGAAAGTACAGGAGACATGCTGTCGCAATTTGGTGGTGTACTTGAGCTGTTGACTCTTCGATGCTTAGTTCTCTGCTCGATCGAGTTGCTGTATAAAATGATGGGTGGCTGAACTTAACATTGTTGCCCTCAATGATGATGATACTCGCTAGAGCCTCGACCAGTTCAGCTATTTCCTCCTCTTTATCAAGATCGTCTAGCATAACCTGTTGATCCTGATTTAGATAGATATTGATCGCTTCAACAAGAGCACCTGGCGACCAAGGTTCTGCAGCGACCTTGACCCAGTTGAAGGCAATCTCTGCCTTGACTTTCAGAATCGGGTCTAGAGAAGACAAAACAACGTCCACAATAGTGTCTGATGAGATAGGAGATATGGTTCTCAGCGCTGCAGTAATCTCTATCTTCGAGGAACCCCGGTGAAAGGAGGCAAGCCAGTTCAGTATGATTTGTCCCAGATGTGGTTCGTTGTTACATCCTTGAATTAGGTCTCTGATATGGGACTGGAAGTCATTATAAACTGGTCGTGTCATTAATAGATTCTTCAACCTGGGCTTAAACCCTTCGGGTAGCTGAGCGTTTAGTTCGGTCTTGTTGAAAAACGGACATTCAACGAGATCGATGACCTTACTATTAGGAGGGTTTTCAATGCCAAGTCCCTCCCTGGAGGAAGTTGTAATAATGACGAGGTTTTTTGCTGAGCTGTAACTCTGGTCACTCAGCAAACGCTCCATAAACCATTTCCGTTCATCTAGCGGACATTGATCAAAGCAGCTGATGAACAAAGTCATATTACGACTCGCGGTGGTTACAGATCTGAAACGTGAATATATGTGATACAAATCCTGAAATGTCCAGGAACGAGTTTCACTTAAGAATTGCAGTTCCTCCTGGACGAAGCTCTCAAAGTGATGCCACAAATGATTAGAGAGAGCATTGATCAGGTATGTCAACATAGCTGAAAGAGTCGAGTATCGTGAGTCGTATTGATCGAATTCGAAATAGAGGAAGGATTCTTGCGGAGTCGAAATGCTTTTGTCTTTTGATGCGTGGAAGAGACGAGATATTTTTGGAACATCCACCAGTCGATTTCCATTGGCGTGAATATGCAGGATCCTGGAGCTGGAATGCTGTTGTTCAAACCATGTATGTGACTCGTGTTGGCGTAGCCACTGAATGACCGGCGGGTCTGGAAAGACTGGATCAAGAGGAACGCCTGTCGCCCGGGTCGGAGGGGCAAGAGACATCAGACGGGTTTGGAGAGAGAGTATACGATACCCGACCTTCAGGGCTAATGATTTCAGGGCAGTTAGACGACGAATACTTCCTCGCGTATGATAATAATACTTACAATAACCAGGGTCATTGAACAGCCACAACTTGCCGCTCAACTTAGACTTGCCTTCTTCTCGCACAAAGTCAAGATGGCTAAAGTCATTCCATCTCCATCTTCCAGCTCCCTCGAACGAGTGTCCAATAAAATGTGCATATCTCTTGAATGGGGTCACAGCCTTTTCGATCGCATCATCCGAATAGTCCTCCTTAGGCTTTACGCCAGCAGGCATTTCTTCAAGACTGCGCTCGACCGATTGAATCAAGAAGTTGAACACAGAGGCTCTTTCCAACAGCTTCGTTTCCAAGAAGTTATGGTTGATGCGGTTTACCTGCTTTGCGAGATGCTTGACTTTGACCAATGTCATTCTGCTAATCTTGGGGCCTGGAAGAAGGATGAGCTTGTGCAGTTGATCCTCCAGCTCATCTTGCGACTCGAATCTATGAGGTACGCCGAGGAATATCTGACTGTGATCAGTAGGCTTCTCCTTCATTGGTAACACATGGCGACATACGAGACAGGTGGTGAGCATAGAAATCTTTCCATATTTAAATGGGTTCTGCGCAGCTAATACAAGCGCCTATTTCAGATCAGCAGGAAGTTCATTCGTGCCACAATCTCAAAATACCTCTTTGACGATAATACCACCCAAATCGTGGCAAATCCAGAAGATAGGGCGATCGATCTCGGTCTATAACTCTTCACTTAGTCATGCCAAAAGAGAGACGACCTGTATAATTTACCTCTTCAAGTTTTTCACGGACTTTGATGTATTCGTCTAGAAGGTCCTCCGCGAGGAGCCGAATACCGTTGGGTCGATAAAGGAGTGAGTCTTGATCAATCTCATAAGAATAATCGATCTCTCTGACCGACATGGACTGGAATACATGGCTTCTCAAAAACCAGTCCCCGTTATTGTCCGTCCAAGCAGTCTTGTAGTCATCACGTATACCGTGGACAGTAATGAGACTATTTATATGTCAGCAACTGGAGTTAAGGATATCATTTACCAAGGATTTCATACTCATAATCATCGTATGCCGAGCCAGACCATCCCCAGAGAGGGTTGATGTCGAGTCCAAGTTTGTGTTCCTTGGATACAACGTCTGATTCCGTCTCAAAAAGCTGATCTGTTGTCGTCTCAATACTCATCGCATCGTCTTCATCTTGCTCAGTATCGATATCAGGTTCATGCGCCTCATTGAGATTCGTATCAAGGGTCAGTGAAGGTTTCTGACTTGGTTCATTTCTGCCCTCAGAAGATGGCCTGACTAGTTCGCTTGGTGATTCTTGGAGAGTATCCATGGCTATATCACCGACGACAGTGGGTTGACCATGAATGAACTCGAGGCATACTTGAACAGCGATCCTGATCACCGAGTTTCTGTGGCCTAAGGCTCACCGGAGGGGGTCAGTGCGGATTCACTTATCCGTGTCCACAGTAAGCTTCCTCTCATTGGAGGTATTCCGAGATTGCTTTACCAGGATTGGCATTGTGACACTTTATCAATCCAATCACGGAGGTCACACGTCGTAAAGCACAGTCAGATCACAGTTGATGCACTGTCCAAGCAATCGCCACGACGAATGAATGCTGTCTAGTGTTGATGGTGAAAAGTGATATAACCTCCTAATATTATTATACGAAGCCTACACAACTTAGTCACTCCGGATAGCATATTCTCAAGTGTCATGTTTATTACAATAAAAATTAATAGGCTCCAAACAAGTCGGTCCTATTGTGATTGCTTCTAACCCTTCTGTCCTTGTGGAACGACCCTGCGGAACGTAACATCAGAAAAATCTTCAAGGTCAACACTACCCAAGTTCTCATCCCCATAAGAGACATTATCGTTCGGTCGTCTGCCCTTATCTTCAGCATTCGGCTGAAAAATAATAGGGTCGTCCTTTGGGATCTTCTTGAAGAACCTTCTGAAAGTGGTTTTGAGATCCGTCTCGCATTTGAAAGCAACTTTGCACAAAAACTTTTCCTCATCATCCCGTGAAAGCAGCACTGCCAATTTGAGTGACGCTGGAATCCCGGCTGGTCGGGACTCATTCTCATAAAGGTTCCATGTTACCCTGCGGTTCAGACCTCTCTGATTGACGACAAATTTGTTGCCAATTAATGTGATGGCATCAGAAGTAGTTTTCGTAACTGTCTTTTCCCACTTTCCACTCAAGCTCAATTGTCCGACTTGCTCTATGCCAATTGTAGTTTCGCCACCTTTCGTAATGGACTCCTCTTGTGTTGTTGGCATGACACTGTAAGTGTCGCAGAATGAAATGTCCCTAACTTCGATTTCGGTATCGCTGGCTTCAGTTTCGAAAACCAGTTCGATATCGGCACTGGAGATTCGAGCGCCGTTCTTGGGCTGGAAGAGCCACTGCATGACTATGAGGGTTGCAAAGTAGTCGCTATCAGGAGCCAAAGCTCCATGAACAACTTTTTCGATGCTACATGTGATATTTACTGCGCCGGTACGTTGAAGGACTTCAGAACGATGGAAGTGGTTCGGTGCATCGTTGAACATATGAAACTCGCCCTCCCCAGTTTCGTACATACTCATGTCCAAGCCTTCAGCGCCATTGTCCTGCTCGAAGGTTTCATTTTCGTCGGATTCGTACATTTTGGGTTTTTGAGTAGCTGTATGGTAGGACCAAATGAGAAGAACAGGAAAGGGTGATGAATTTTATTAGACCAATTCGGTGCCTACTTCGACGGATTAAGAGTCTTCAAGTATTGCCGCGCAGTCTCAGGGGATATTGGTGTAAGGTTTAAGTAGGAATAATAATAATAATGCCGCACAGTGCCGCAAATTTTAGCTGCCATGGGTGTATGCAGGTAAGCGCCAGGATTGCCTCGAGGACACTAGCCGGGTTGGACAGGCCCACCGAGATAAACAGGCTGTAGAGCCTTGTCGTGATCGGTTCATTTCTCGCCTCTTGTGATCTAACTTGAACATGTCAACCAGTTGAAGAGAAAATACAACATGACATACGATTCGGAAGCAGAGTACCCAGATTCCCTAGACGGTTCCTTCATCCACGATGCTCTCGAGGATGAGAATGATATCTACCAGCGCCCTGAAGATACTTACGACACTCGTCTAGAGGCGGCCCGAAGGTTCATTAGAGACCAACAGGACTTCACCAACCATACCCAAGCCGACGACTTCTTCCAGCAGTTTGGTGACATAACCACGAAAAGCTCAACTAGAGCTGCAGGCAACCTTCTTCACGTATTAGTCGAGGTAGTCAAGCACAATGGCCTCAAGCCTGTTCAAGTAAAGCTTCTCGCTCAGCGATTGGTGGAAGATGCTCCGGATCTGCTTCAGTACAAGAACAAGGATGGCCAGACGCCCATTCTTATGGCTATCAGGACTCGTCAAGACCAACTTCTCGAGTATATGATTTCCGCTTGCGTCAATCACAAGAAACCGGAAACCAGTGTTCAAAGCTTGAACACAGCGCTATGCATCGAACATGACGGGAGAACCTGCCTCCATGCTGCCTTCAGTGAGAAACTGCGGTCCGAAACCATGATGATGCTGTTTCAGAACGCAAGCGAAGAGGCTCTCGGTATGAAAGACCATTCTGGCAAGACCCCAATGCACCATGCCGTCCTGTTCAAAGACTGTACAGATGCTAGAGCGATGCTTATCGACCTGGTAATCCAAAAGGACTTCGTCTCCAGACAGACGAAGCCCAAATCAGCAAAGACCTTTCTTGATATATGGGATGACAGCGACTGCTCCGTTTTCCGCGAACACCAAAACACTAGGAAGTACTATGAAGACCAGTTCAAGCAGGTGAAAGCTTCCCTTCAGAAAAAGAAAGAAGCACGAGACCTTCCGAAAGAGGGATCCAGGCCGACTCCCAGGGAGCCCAAGTCGCAGGCAGTTACGAAGGAAACAAGTGAATCGAAGGAAGCAAAACCACCGCCCACAAGAGCACCTGCAGACCGTGACACGGAAAGATACGGTCGAGCCATTGGTGTGTCGGCGTCTAAGGACGACCGTGAGCAATTGAGGCTACAACTGCGGAAGAAGGAAGAGGAGCGTGCAAAACAGGAACAAGGTGGCGTCTTGGCCAAAGGTGACCGCCCGAAAGATCTAGGTACGGCCGAGCGGGACACGAGTCGGGTACGGTCATCGAGACCGAACGGGAGTGATAGATTGAACGACCCAGACACGATAGATTCGCCACATTCTGCTGAGCCTACTTCCAACACGGGAATCAAGCGAAGCAACACAGCCCAGGCCGAAACTAAAGACGCAAAGACTACGAAGCGAGTGATGAAGCAGAATGCTCCAACTCTGAAATACCAAGATTATCATGATCGTCTCGTTAAGCTTCTAAACAACTCCGACAGGGTCCTAGAGAAGCTCAAATTGTATTACATGAGGACTCGCAATGCCGAGATGGCTATGTTCTTTCTATACGGCAAGAATATGAATGGTAGATTCAGCAGCTGATCACTACACTTCTTGCACTAACTCGACATGCAGATATTCAAATCGGCTTCGATTATCGTGGCATGCCATGTTCAATTCCGTGGAAGGAGTTCACCACGAGATTCGGTGAAGATAAAGAGCAAGGCTATAAGTTCGACAGCGTCCTCCAGTATGCAACATTCCCATATGTTGAGGTGTTGGTCAAGGGACGACTGGCAGCTGGGCAAGGTAAGAGTTCTCACCAGACCAAGATAGTTCAGCAAGGAGTCAACAGCCGCAAGGACGTCAAATTCTTTCTAGATTGGCTTTATAAGAAGGGAGTGCGCCATATTATCAAGCTCTCGGTTGTTGATTCCGGGGACTCGGACCAAAAGGTTCATGGCGATGAAGTCATACAATCAGCGCTGGAGAATTTTGTCATCGAACATCTTGACTGGCAGAAGATGGATTTGGATCCGGAGACTATACTGCATGTTGGCAGTAAGGTGATACCATCTGAGAGTTTGTCATCTCAAAGCTCAGACAGTGCTGAGAGTAAACCGGAGCAACAGATGAGAAAGATCACATTGGTCTGGAGTGGCAGCAATGCGGTACTTAGGGCCTGGAGTGAGCAGGACGCCTTACCTATGCTGCCTCATTTACAAGAAGTGGAAATCATCCCACCACCGCATCATCTGGTATGTCTGCTGACGCTAATGCTTCTAAGTTTCGTTTTATAGACTGATGTTTGAAAGACTTACGATAGCTCGACTTGGATCAATCGACGAATCACGGAATTTGAACGCAGGCTCAACCGGGATCGAAACCCTTCGATATTGTCACCAAGTGATGCTTCCTTTGGCGGTACAAAGTCTGGCCCCATCCACGTGAGACTCAATTACCGAGCAACAAATAACACAGCGGGCATGTCATCTAAAATCGCGTCTCCCATCGCGACTTCAGCTCCCGATCAAGGAGTAAACGAAGATCGATGGCTGCGATGCGTCGATGAGTTTGCTGTTGTCATGGCGACGTACTGGGAAACCACAAGAGCAAATTTCATGAATATAAGACAGAACTCTGGAACCGCGGAACGAGTCGAGAGCGATGTTGTCGTGGCTTTGATTGACGACGGCGTTGACAAATTCGAGATCGGTCGACCGGGTCAAGTTCTTGAAGGGAAAAGCTTTGACTTCCACGATGAAAGGGTTAATCCGCCATATTTATCGGCACAAGGTCACGGCACCGTCATGGCTAGTATGATTCTGCGTGTCTGTCCTATGGCTAAAGTCTACCCAATACGGATGAAGACGTATAGGAGTGCAGACGGTAAAAGTAGCATCGATGCAGGGTATGCTGCACGTGTAAGTACCACCAAGACGAGTCTATGTATTGCCGTTGATGCTAATTATAGTCAGGCAATTCAAGCAGCTTTGGATAAGAAAGCTACAATTATCTCTATGTCATGGACATTACCGATTGAGAGCGGAAAGGATCCGATGAAGAGCGAATGTAAGTTACTTATGACCATCATCATGAGAACCGTTGAAACCGTTGCTAACTTATTCAGTACATGCTGTTTTGAACAAGGCTGTTGAAAGCGGTGTATTAATGTTTTGCTCTGCACCCGACAAGGGAAAATTCACAGAGCTTGACTATCCTAGCGGTCCTTGGCCAAATAGCTTCTTCCGCATCGGCGCAGCATACTCCAACGGCAATGTATTCCAATGGACACCCGACGTAGGTATCACCTATATTCTCCCCGGTGTAGACGTTGTCCAGGCCCAGATGACCGGAACTTCTTCAAAGGCAGCGGAAAGTGCAAAGCACGACAAGAACTTGACTGGGTCAAGTGTTGCAACAGCGCTGGCAGCTGGTCTCGCTGCCATGATCATCTACTGTGTCAAGGCCAGTATTCTGGCTGTTAAGACGGCGAATCACAATAAAGCTGCTATTCACGCTATTCCAGATGACCGTGCAATCCAGGTTGCTAAGCCGGATGCCATGAAGAGAGCTTTCAAGAGCTTGGGGTCTGTCACTTCGAATAAGTTCATTCAGATTTGGGAAGAGTTGGATAAGGCTAGGGTTATTTTGGAGAGATGGGAGAGGGAGAAGTCGATTCCAGAATCTAGTGTGGAATGCACTCAGCAATTCATGGAATTTGGAATTAAGCTTACCAGCTCAGTAAAGTAATAACTCTGGATCTATCGTATTTAAATAAAATATATTTTACAGTTAGCAAGTACCTAGAGTTCAAGAGATAGATATAACTATAATTTATGAATTGATAAATAACTTTTCGAAAAATAAAAGAACTGTTTGCATGGGCTGGACTTCTGTGCCTATGCAGAAGGCGGTTATATTGGCCGCAATGGACATAGCTAAGACCAACCTTTATAAGCCACGGAACTGTTAACTGGAGCTCCACAATACAATACCACTATTATTCTTCGAGCCTGATTCTTTATTCCTCTCCTCTTGGCGCGATTACCTCTACCAGTAAGATGTAGTTCTTTAGATTAAACCTCTTCATAAACTACTTCTTGGATTACGTGTAATTGGAACTTCTGGCGTAACTTGTACAGCCCCATGCTCAACGCACAGAACGGAGGACCCCGAGTGTCAATCTTACTTCACGTAAAACTCATAGCGAAGACAGCCAGCATCTCTATAACCTCCAGCTCCGCCATTATTGCCTTGGTATCCGTGTTAGTGCAATGCTCTCAGCTAATGTCGAAGTGGGTTATACTCACAAGACTTGTAGTTGGCGCGCATGAGACTGTAGCAGCTCTCTCCATCAACAAGGTCCTGTAGCGACTGCTCCTCAATTCCCTTGCAGTCTTCTTTCCACGAGATCTTGTAGTTCATATGTGACTGTCCAGTTATACCAGGCGGGCCCCAGTAGATTTCCTTGTCACCAGCCTTCATCTTCTTGCCGTCTGCAAACCACTTACATCCGGTGGTTGCCCATGTGTCCTGAACACCATCTTGCACGTCGCTGTGACTATGCTTGTCGTAACATTCTTGGCCACCGAGACCGGGAGGCTCGGGCTCGGGCTCGTGCTCCTCAGGTGGTGCAACGTTCCACTTGAACTCGCCGCATCCCACGTCAATCTTCGCGTCAATGGTCATTCGGTTGCTCGCCGAACCATGGTTCTGTCCACCTGCACAGAGTCAGTAATGCTAGAGGAACGAATACGTGGACTAGAACTCACAGGGTTGGGTCTGAACCAACTTCTTGAAAGCTTCAATGCATATGGTGTCCTTCTCCATTAGGCATTCCCCTTCCGCTGGAGTCCACGAGACGAAGAATTTGTAATCCTTGTAGTTATCTCTCTCCTCTGGCGGTGATCTGCGAAGTAGCATCTTGGATCGGCGACTGAGCCGGGGGATCTTGGCGCCATAAATGTCGAAAGGAAGATCCTTATTCGGGTTGTCAAAATTATCTTTGATATAATCACAGAAGCCTTCAGCTATCTTCCCAAAGAATTCACTGGGAGCGCTGGAGAACGTATTGGGGCATGTAATTTCGGGCTCTTCAGGCTCTTCGGGTTCATCCGACCCGTCGAGATTAACCAAGGCATTGCGGATCATGATCTCGAGCTCTTCGTTGTACACGTGCGTGACTGTGTCACTCTTTGGGTTACATTTGCACCCTTTGGTCTTTCCCTGTAGACAGGATTAGTCTGGAAACGGTGTGGAGTTTCATAAAGTCTTCTTACCTCTGAACAAGCCCACGGGAATTCGGTCGGCTTGGCATTTGCAACTTTAGTGACCTTGCAGTCATCTTCACAGTCAGACTAGAGGCTTGCGTTAGTGTATGGGTACTACTGTGTTAGTAAAAGGGCTACTCACCAGCGCAGTCGGACACGACGAAGCAGAAGTTGTGCTAGTTGCTGTTTTGGTCGTTTCTGTCTTCGTCTTTGACACAGTTTGAATATCCTCAAGAGGAATATGATAGACAGGTTCAATCTTCCCTGTAGTATCAGCCGCCTTCAGAAGGATACCCAGAAAGGTAACAGCAGTCAAAGTGATACCACCGACAACGATAGCTCCGTCAGCCTCTCCGACCGCAACTGCAATGGCTGCCGCATCTGCTTCTGGGCCGAGAACTAATGCTTCAACTGTCTCGCCTGCTTCTGAACCCGGGGGTCCTTCTGCACCTTCGACGAAACCGTCTTCATCAGTTCCATAGCCAGAGTCTGCGTCTGAGTCCAATCCAGCGTTCTCCATGACCTCGTCGTGAACTTGGCCGGAAAAGATATCAGCAATGCCTTCATCCTCAAGAACACGACGGGCAGCTGCTTCAATGCCACAGCTGGGACCTTGTCGCCTGCGGAGCTTCTTCTTCGTGCAGGGTGGCACTTCTTTCAGGATAGCTTCAACCTTTTCTCTGAAAGCTGGGCTTAGGATCATATCAAGACCGCCGTTGGCATGTTTGACAACGTCTACGGCCTTGTTGACCGTCCCCGTGACGGTTGCTCCCTCAGCATTCTTGCTTGTAGTTGTCTCGACTGATATATAGGAAGGATCAGGGCCAATCCACTGTATCAAGTCTTGTGTAAGTTTCAACCTGTAGTGCACAGCAAGGGGGATACTTACACTAGTAGTACCTTCAGTCTCCGTCAAATACTCTGTCCAGACTCCAATCGACCCCTTTCTGTCGGTGTTGAGTTAATAGGTGGGTCAAAAGGATGGAGTCAAGATACTTGAATAAAATGTTCCACTTACACTTTATCTGGCGGAGGTGGATAAAGAACGATCTGATCACGATTGGGAGGCTGCAAAACATATATATAGTCTTCACTATTCTGTAGTTAGTATCTGATAGTTGTTAAGTGTTGGAGTGCGTACGCTCTGGGGTTGATGGCCGGGGCTTGTGTCTGACGAGGCAAATAACGGTTTGCCGAAGCTTTGGTCACCAAGGCCGTGACAAAAGGCAAATGGAGCAGAAGGTGCATTGCAAAATGGAGCGATTGAAAAAGATGTGAGTATTGTGAGAATGGCTTCGGATGAACTGGGTTGCTGGTTGTTGATGAGTGAGACAATTGAGGAAGCGACATGCGTACTTAATATACTTGTCAGTCATTATAGACTACATCGCTCCTGTATCATATATAGAAACATGACAAACCCAATCGTTGCCACTGGGTTTGAAAGTCTACCTTACCATGACGATGTCTCGAAATAGCATCAAAAAGAGTAGAAGACAAATACGAGGTCATTTATGCGGTTGGTCGAGGACATCAGTTATGGTGGTCAGACGTATAGTTGCGTTGCAGGCAGGCAGCTGGACCAAAGTAGTGACATCGTCCAATAGCCCTTCTGTATTCCCAAGTCAGTATGCATAGAGCGGTTGTGGCTTGGTTATGTGCAAGGTACCAGGGGAGAGGTGTTGTAACCCCGCAGCCTGAGCCGTTGTCGTGGGGGCGAAACGGCAGTTGGGGGCCGCGAAGGATTAAGCATGACTATGGAAGTGCCCGGCGTTTAAACTCGAAAATGGCTCAGTTGAGTGATACCCTATCAACCAATTGCAAGACTTTCTCCTCTTAACAGCATCTCAGCTGATCTTCAAACCTCATGACAGAAGACACAGTTAGCTACCTGCATAACTTGGCGATGGCTGTACAGCATAAACAAAGGAATTACGTCGACTTCAAAGGATTTTGGATTCATGCAATGTGTTCCATCGGCCCATATGGCTACTCGGACAGGTTGTGTTCCGTGTCATGATGTTTCCCTGACATGATTCTTTTTTTAGACATCAGAGGTTGGATAGAACTGGTGTCGATTGTATGGTTTGCTGATGCTGTCACACTCCGTCCACCTAGTCACTTCGGGGATATAAAGATACGACCATGGACTTGCCTGCAGATAGTTAGTTCTCAAAAGCATCTCCCAGTACTCAAGCCCCAAGAAGTATACGAAATCATCAGAAGTTTAAAATCCCTCCGAACCTTTTCTACCATGAAGTTTTTCGTTGCCATTTACATTCTGCTGGAGCTTGTCAGTGCTGCTGAAGCTGCTCGATGGACTATGCATCGCAGCTGCTGTAAGTTTGTTCCTTTGGGTCTCACCCATAGATACGACTCTGACATTACAAGATGAGAACGCTGAGTACAGAGATGGTCTAATCAAGGCGGTCGAAACTGCTAAAGAGAGATCCGCCCTCTGTGCCTCTAAGCTCGGTTCTATCAATCCTCTTGATTCTTTCAAAAGGCTCGCTCGTTTGTTCATCAAAGAGAGTGATGTGAGAGAAATGAAAAGTATGATAGCATAAACTGCAAACTACTCTGTCTGTCAAATATGGCTAACAAAACATAGGACGTTACGAACTATTCGCTGGTCTTGAAGGTCCTATAGGAAAAGACAGCGGCTTCGCTGATTCGAATGACTGGACAGGTCGAAGCAACCCTTACAAAACCGACTTCGTAGGTAACCTGAAAACCTTGGCTAGGATCTTCTATTGACATCGATTAGATCTTTTACTGTGCTCCAGACGTGAGCCAGAAGGACACCGGCTACGGCTCGACTGTGCCATTTGACGATGCAAGGTCACGTAGCCTAGGACCAGACAGCCCCCTCATTCTGTTTCAAAAA
Source organism: Fusarium chlamydosporum (assembly GCA_014898915.1). Taxonomy (NCBI): domain Eukaryota; kingdom Fungi; phylum Ascomycota; class Sordariomycetes; order Hypocreales; family Nectriaceae; genus Fusarium; species Fusarium chlamydosporum. The sequence continues at coordinate 7,523 of JAAVUD010000205.1, read as the reverse complement.
GAAATGGAGAAGGGAACCTGGCTAAACGACAAAGTTAGGATCGCTGCATCTACAAGTAGGGATACAGTATCAATTGTCACAGAGGGGGATGTGTCGAGAATCCCGAACACTATCACTATTAACCCCATCTGGCTACAGGACAAAATTAAGAATGGAGAACTGTTTGTCCGTGATGAGACGTTGAAAAAGATGACCGACAAGAACGCTCTGTCTGAACTCAAGAAAGGTTGGACAGACGGCAGCAGAAGTACCCCAGTCGATACCATGATCGAGGACCTGTCAGGCCTGGTACATCATGAGGTAAGCAAGATCATAAAAGCCCACATACAATAGCACTAAGGTAACAAAATGCAGATGTTCCATCTCGACGCATTTGGTGGTTACAATGACACACCCGATGATGGTCGCGCGTATAACTGGATGAACAACATTGAGAATAAAGTCAGAGATAATCCGGAGCTCATGGCAATCATAGCTCTAATCTTCGACTTGAAGGAGAACAAGAAGCTTACTGTCAACAAGGATGGAGAGTTGAAGAAATAAATTGAGTGGCTGGACTAGGGAGATCAGTATGCTACACTAAAATGTTCCTAGTTTTTGCGATCTCTCTTTAGCCATTTCCCTTTAAAGCGCATCGATTGCATGAATTGAGCTACACGTCCACGGCTTGATGATGGCCTTTCAACAGGACTGAAGTCGCGATTTTGTACATAATGAACACTAGTTACGGATTGGGGGTTGTATGCCAGTTTCACTGTTCTATAAAGCGATATCAGTATCTGTGTTCATTTTCTGTGCAATTGGACTGAACGCACCTATCTTTGCTCGAATAAACAATGCTACTAAAACGTTTGGCGTCAGAGGCTGGCAGTAGCGATGGATGAAAATGATCGCCCGGACCTCGTTTCCATACGCGAAGATGGTTGCTATCAACGGTGTAACCATCTTCTAGCTCAAGATCTTGGGAGAGGGGCATGCTTAAAGTGATATTTTTCACCTGCTTCAGTGAGGCGAACGCCTTTTGAAGATTGTCAGTACCTAGCTGTGTGACGTTGTATGGATTCTGGTCGATGTTTTCTGCGTAATTGTCGAGGAACACTACGGTAGAACGAGCGGTTACCCAGATGTTCAGGGTTGTAAGATTTTCCAAAAGGTCCAGTCGCAGTCCATGGAAATCCAGATGATCGTGACGCTCTTCTGGTAGTGGGGTCATGACAGGCGATGAACAGGCCAACATCATGGGAAATACTGGCTCCAGGGATAGCTCGAGACGTTTGCCATGAGTGCGAAACCCTGGCGGTGGAATGGCCACTTCGGACTCTGCCTTGCAGAAGTCTGGCACTTTACAGAACCCGACAAACAGGTTGAGAGCGGTAACATCCGTGAAGATAAAGGTCACCGACTCATAGATTGACTTGATGCATTCTGAAGATCTGAGAGATTGTAATTAGCAATTAATTTGTCTGTACGTAGTTACTGGGTGGCGTTCTTACACGATCTTGCTCGACAAGAGCAAACTCAGATATGGGCTCCATTTAGATGGCTTCTCTGAAGTTGACTTACGACTGCTCCAGCAGGGCCCTCGAGAAGAACACATACTGACGCCAGGGCCTGCATCATCGCCATACACTTCCGCTATGCGTTCACCACATGCGAAATGGTTCTTCCAAGCAGAATAAAGCTGTAGGGCGTAGGTTTTGTTGCTAAAACTCTCCCCCAAAGAAACCCCAAGCTCGATTCTTGTGGCATTGATGGATTCTTGGAGTCCATCTTGAACCTCGAATGGCGTCGTGCATTGCCATCTGCAGAAATGAGAATTGTTTACTTCGTTCTTGTCATGGTGCCAAATAATATGTTGACGAAGGCCGCAAGAGCGCCATAGCTCAAGATATACTTGGTCGCGCACTTCACGAGGTAGATACGTGATGAAAGCAGACTGAAGTTGGGGATCGGCCATTTTCGGGGACTGTTTAGTGCATTGTACAAACACTTGTTGGAGCGGAGGATAACGTTCCTTTTCAATGCCAACAGCGTTAGCCCCGCTTTGTATGTAAGCTAAATTTAGACCAAACACTGCCCTTCGCCCCCAAATACCCTGATATGTGACTTAACCGCCAAGACAACAACCAGAATTGCAGGGCTTGTATGGTTTCACCTGTAAGGGAGGTTTATACCACCTCATTCAGAGTACGGTTATGGTCGTAATTATGATGGTGTTAAAAGCAAAATCATGATACTATTTTATCCTGCTTTGTAGGTGATAGTCTTAGGACATTCCTAAGATGAGTTGAGTGAATAGCCGACATAGTCTACCCATTTAAAATCAGTCCAAATATTAAGAGAGAGTGGCGCGCACGGAGTCCCAGGCGAACTGAATACACGAACCTAAAGACACAAGTCACAAAGAACTAAGAGCAGAGAGGCGACGGCGACGAGATTGTGTAAAAAGAGATGTAAATAGAGCAGCCGGAAAGGATATAACTCGCCCTCATATTAGTACTAATAGATAGCAATTACCAACCTGATAATGCATCTACTGGACCATAGACTGCCAAGTCAGGGGCCTCCCAACTAACATTGTCTGCTAAAGCAGAAGTTGGAGGCCACCAACCGGAGTCTGGAAAAAGAGTCTCAGGGTCCTCCACGTTAACCCCATCTTGGACCGTACGAGCAATGAACCTATCTAGGTGATCGTCAAGGACAATAAAGTCCGGTTCGTCCAAGACATCCAGCTCTTTCGGATCCATGTTTTCCAGAATCTGCCATATCCGGCGCCGATTCGTCAAGCCTGGAGGCAAATCCAATCCTACAAAGCTATAATCCCAAAGGTTATGCCAGTCCTTTTCGCACTCTATCCGCATCTCACCAGGCCCACACAAAAGCAGCCGGGCAAGTCTCTCCCAGTCCCATTCTCTGTCTGGGTTCTTGGGAAACAGTTGAATTTGTTCCATATCTAGGTCCCAAAGCAATGGGAGACGTACCAGGACTTGTTTCCAAAACTCTTGCGGCATGAGATTTGTCGGGTGCGGCCCCAACTTTCCGGACACGACATGACTTATGACCTTGTCCACCAATTCTTGCGTTAGATTTCCCATTAGACTCCGAAATCTGGAGTACTTCGCTGAAGAATGGGTATAGGATGGGGTAAGATTCTCCAGCAAACGAGATGTAAGGTTGGGAACATGCAGAGGATCATACCTCCACTGCCTTATGTTAGCAAAGCAAAACAATACGCCAGCCCGGCATTCAAATGCTTACCCATTCAATCCTGGTAGAATATCCAAGGTGGTAAGCAGATTCTCTTGACCAGATATATGTTCCTCTCCCCGTCTTTGTAGGTATATAAGGGACATGATGGCTCCCGGAACCATCTGGGCCTTTCGAATAACGCGCTTGCAAGGTAGTCCAAATGTCGCACAAGGATTCCACGGGGTAGGCTGTTGCGCGCTGCACGAAATGACGCGCGATTGACGCGCAGGCCCTATGAAATCCAATGTAAACATAACCGCAGGTCGCAAGCGGATTCACGGTCTTCATGCTAGGAAGTAATGTTAAATGGCCCCAACCGGACTGGTCGTCCGTGAAACCAGTAGCTGGATGCCAGGTAAGCAGTTCATCATTATGAGTAGATGACTCGACAGGCTCGCCCAAGCACTTGGGTCCTTCAATTGCAAAGGCATTATGCACCCACGAGCCTCTATTCCAGATGTTTGGCTCCGGGTCTAAAGAACCACCGCTCCCTATAAAGGTGCCACATAGGGCACAAATAGGATGTTCTCTTTCGCACATGTTGTATAAATGACAAGTAGTAGGATTATGTATGATCGATTTCGCGCAAGCTACAGAAGAGTATGGAAACGTTATTTTTACCATTGACTAGACTATAGCATTATGTGCTAAGACCTCACTACGGGCTAATCAGTACCAACTTTTTTTTTCTTAGCCTTATGAGTCTTGCGGTGAGGCAAAACAGCCTAGAAAGCCCCGCTCATTAATTAAACACAAGATACGCTAATAATTTAAGCTAGCGCTAGTTTGCAGCTATCTATCCACGTTACCTACCTACCCTGGATCCTACTTCTGTAAATTATTTTGCCTCATAGTTATAAACGGACAGAATGACATAATACACCTGAAAAAATTTTATACGATACTGTCTACAATTATGCTATTTTTAAACCACCGAAGCATTCGTCGTTGTATCTTAAAGGGGCATGGTCAGGAGTTTTACAAACTACTTGTCGTAGTTTGTGCATTGAACCACATAACAACATCCATATTGGTTGAAAAAACGGATTGATCCCTTTCCGCAAAACTACGGTTCATAATCCGTGTGGGATCCAGAGCTACTCAGGTGTGAATCGAGAAATAAAAATAATAAATATGGGACAGATGAGAGAACAGTCTCTGTGAGGACCTGCAACAAGGTCTTATCACTTGCAAATTGTGATTGAACAGATGAAACTCCTACTGGGCGCCGAGGAACATGTACCGAACACAACCAGCATCAATATAACCTCCAATACCGCCGTTATCACCTGTAGTTAACACGTTAGTCATGAACCAATCAAGTATGCACTGTAGAACTCACAGCTTTGAAATGCCTTTACGAATAAATCTTTACAAAGGGGACCATCCTTGCCTAACGGTTTATAGGGATCCTGAGATTCCACAGTTGTCTTGCATCCTTCGACCCAAGATACCTCGTAATAATAAATATCGCTCTTGGTAGTGCCAGAAACAGAACTTCCAGGCTTGAGCTCAACGGGCAGGTTGGCCTCGCAATACCCATCTGCCAAGGTCTTGACGGCGCTCGGGTTGACGTCTTTATGATCGCCTCCTTTGTCCTTACAGAAGACTGGGCCCAACTCTAACGGCGTAGTCTTATCTTCTGGTGGTGCTGGTGCTTCAGTAGGCTGGGTTGAGACCCATGAGGCACAGTATGTGTTCTCGACGCAACCTTGGTCGTGTCCAGCGCCACCTCCAAGTGCACACTGTGTGTTAGTCGCCGTCTCGGCGCAAGAGCTATCATCTGGGATTGAGATCGGTCCAGGAACATCGGTAAGGGTCGGAAGGCCAGTCAAGTGGACAGGTGGCGCTGTGGTTGAAGTAGTTGGCATAGCGGTGTACTTGTAGGTGCCGCATCCGACATCAATGGTGCCCTCAAGAAAGCTGTTCTCAGAGTCAAAGCACTCGTCGCCGAAAGCATACATGGAATCACCGCATGGGATTTGACAGTCGCCCTCTGAACCGCTCCAGTCATATTCAAAAACCCAACTATCACAAGCTTCAGCCCGTTCCCGAAGCATGTGTCTTCTCACATTGAGCGAAGCTCGCTTCTCCTTGGAACTGATGTCAGCATCAGCACCGGTGAGGTTTCTGCTCAACTCATTGCCTTCATGTCCGTTTAGTTCAGCACAGAACTTTGAGTAAATGGACATGAAGCAGTCACGAGGTACGTCGTTACCACTTTGCTGCTGACATTGAACATCGGGATGTTGGGCATCATTAATCGAGATATTCTCATCATCAAAGACCTGCTGGAAGTATCGAGAGGTATCGTCTTCGACCGCTTCAGGTGTCGGCATAGCTTCGTTGTCAGCTGGTAAATCGCCGAAAAGAACAGACTCCTCGGGGAAGATGCTAGTAGTGATTGTTGGAGTTTGCTTGGCGGGACAGTCGATTGGTGCAGGGCATGTTACGTAGACAGTACTGATTGTTCTCTCATTAGATGTAGTCTATGGGATGGATAGGAGTTTATGGGCTAGACTTGCCTTGCATACGTCTCACTTCCCGAATAGAAGGAAACAGTTTTTGTGCATGGCGCCGGATCCTTCTTCTCACAATCGTCTGGTACATTTGGGGTTGTAGGATTCTGGGGGTCCTTGGGATCTATTGGATCAGGATCTGGGCTCTCAAGTTCTGGCTTTTCAGGGTTGGGACGATCGGGTTCCTCTGGGGCAGGGGTTTCAGGGTCTGTGGGTTTAGGATTATCATCTGAATTCTCGGGGTCTTCTGGCCTCTTGGGATCATCCGGCTCCTTAGGGTCGTTAGGATTGCTAGGAACAGGAATCTTTGGCACATCAGGGATGTCGGGGAGGTCGGGAATCGTAGGATGATCTGGATCCTTAGGGTCATCAGGCTTGGGATCGTCAGGGTTTTCAGGTATATCAGGCTGGGGGTCCTTGGGCTCTTCTGGATCATCAGGTTTTGGAACTACAGGATTTTTGGGGTTGTCCGGCTTGACAGGGTCCGGATTATTGGAGGATGGAGCTGGTGGTGCAGGTGTCCCCTCCGTGGTATCTGAATCATCTGGTGTATCAGGCTTGTCTGTAGTGATTGGCGCTGGTGGATTCTCTGGTTGCACTGTTGTCTTTGGCTCTTGCGGTACTGGCAATGCCGTTATTGTAGCATCAGCGGGAGGATTGGTGGGTGCAGCTGTTGTTTCGGGCAGAGGAGCTGGTACTGGTGTGTTTGGAGCCGCGGGTTGATTTTGTTGAGGATTGGGTATGACAGGCGGAATAGCTTGTTCTTGCCTCGGAAGCATTGCCCGGTGATTATTATCGTGAACTTTAGGATAACTTGGGTGTGTAAACTCTGCTGCTGTGGACGAAGTGCCATATCGATGATTCGCACTGACAGCAGTTACACCCAGCCATAATGCTGCAAGGAACTTCATCTCTGGAGTCAGTAACATGGTGATAGTTCTCATGGAGGATAGAGTAAGATGGAGCGACCAATACAATCGAGCAATGAAGGAATTCGGCGAGAAGAGACAAGAGACTGATTTGGTGCACCAGGGAAGCTTGATATTATTCGGCACCTTGAGGTTGAGATTTAGGATATATACAACTCAGTCCGAAGAACTCTAGTGGAGTTTCTGAAGTTCGAATCATCTGCGAATAAAGGTATCTGCTGGAGCTAATCTGCCTCGCCTAAAATTATCCGGACTCGGACCAGGGCGCGGTTGAGCTGTAGGATCAGGATCAGCACAGCCGCCAAGGAGATAACATCGGCCACCCCCCGACCGTCTACCCCTACCGACCGGCCACCCGTTTTTTAACCTAACCACCTAATAAATATATTATTAAAACCGTACTATCTATACTATTTCTTAATAGATTTTAATTCTAATTATAGCAATTAATTCAGAATGTATAAATAGACTAAAAATAATATATATTTGGCGATTTAAATAGTTACTAATGGTTATACTATTAGGAAAGCCGCTGCTATATTTAGAATTGCCTGTATAATACTTTAAGATTATATTAATGGTATTAGAATATAATAAGAAGCTTAAAGGCCTTAGTAGAAGCTTTCCGATATTTAGGAAGTATGCCTAAGGGACTAGATCTCTATTTAAGTTAATCTTAAATGCCTTATTAATTATTAGTAAGTCTGTAACTTCACTAATAAGATAGCCTGCCGTAATAGCTTCCCTAATGGCATTAAAAAGAACTAACTACAGTTATTTATAGCCTATTATTCTAAATTATAAACTCTTAAAGGTAAAAAGATTA